>JANPWN010000102.1:0-14577 GCA_027406425.1 Blastocystis sp. subtype 8
AAGATCGCAACAAATACGGGAGATGAAAAGAATGAAGTTTGATTTAGGATGTTGAGATGTTTCTTGACTCAAACAGGAATCACGGGGATTTTCTCTTTCCTTAATCTCTTTCCATTTATAGTTTGGTCACTCAAAATGATGCTTAAAACTTCAAACACAATGTACCAATATTACTACAGATCATTCCTTTGTAGACAGAGAGTGATAGGTCAAGTATTACCTCGTTTACATTATCAAGCAATGTTACTAAGCTCAACAACAAACAACATCTTTAAAGAGTACGATTCTATTACTAAACGTGGACAAGATCGAGAAAAGGTTACCTATCAAGTTGGAGATGTTGTCCATGATTTCCAATGTACAATGGTCAGACCAGTTCCGGAATTAAGTCTTACAGCCTATGAATTCAGACACTTACAAACAAAGGCGGATTATATTCATTTAGACACTTCAGATACGGATAACACATTCAGGTCGAATTAAAGTTGTTTACTTATGTAGTGTAACGTTTCGGACTCCCTGTACCAATGATACGGGTGTAAGTCACATTTTGGAACATACTACGCTGTGTGGAAGTGAGAAGTATCCTGTGCATGATCCCTTTATGAAGATGCGTGACCGTTCGCTTCAAACGTTGTCAAAGGTGTAATGAGTGATCGGTAGATTTATGAATGCAATGACATATGATGATCATACATCATATCCTGTAAGTTCAACAATTCCACGCGATTTATTGAATTTGATGGATGTATACTGTGATGCAGTATTTCATCCATTACTACGATTGGCTGATTTCCGTCAAGAAGGATGGAGGTTGGAAGAGGGACAAATCAAAGGAGTTGTGTTAGAATTATCATGGAACCGTGATATGTAGATATAATGAAATGAAAGGGTATCAGTCGGATCAAGGAAGAAGTCTCTTTCAAGCTGTGTGTACGTCCTTCTTAAAAGACACCAATTATCAATATGTCTCTGGAGGCGATCCTGCATCAATTCCAGCCCTGAAATATACTGATTTACTTGAATTCCATCATCAACATTACCATCCATCGTTTCTTAATTCATAATGAATTATTCATAGAAACTGTCTTTTTTTTAGTTATGGAGATATTCATCCTTCTCACCATATGCGTTTCCTCAATGAAACTGTTCTCAATCGGTTTACTGCAAATATAGCCAGTACTAAGATCCATGTCCAAACACTTCCTACAGACTGTCTCCGAAGTCCATTGAGTCATCATTCCTGCACTTGTCCAGTTGATAACTCGCAGTCATCAGATCATTGGCATTTTATGAAAGTGTATCCAACGAATCTGACAAGCAACTCTGAAGATATAGTGAAACTACAAGTGCTTTCGATGTTGCTATTTAGAGGTCAAGCGGCTCCCTTCTATAAAAGTTTAGTTGAAAGCGGGATTGTTCAGTTAATGAGCCCTCTTCAGGGGTATGATTTGATCTGAATTTTTCATGGTAGATATAATACCTTCAGTAAGAATAGCTTTATGTGTATCGGTGGAAATGGAATTGATGCTTCAGTAACGGAAAAGCAAATAGATGAAGTAATTCAGAATACACTTGAAGATATAATTCGAAACGGATTTGATAAAGAACGAATTGCTGGTCTATTGAATGAAATGGAATTGATGTATAAACAAATCAAAACTAGTTCTAAATTTCACTCTTTCTGATTGTTTAGTGTTTGGCCTGGTACTTATGCAGAGTGTAACAGAAGCTTGGACACATAATGCAGATGCCACGGTCTGTCTTCAGTCGGAAACAGAATTGGAGAATATGAAGAAACAGGGAGTAAATTCAGTCATGAAAGCAATGATCGAGAAGTATTTACTTTCGAAATCGGACAGTGGAGTACATTCTATCGTAATAACTCCTGATGAACATTTCTTTGACAAACAGGTCGTTAAAAGAAAAATGAATAATAGTTAGAAGATGCGGGAAGAAGAAATGACGAAGCGTGTCTATGAGAAGTATCCTAATGGACTCCCAGAATATGGAACAGATGTAAATCCACATATCTTCGCGAAGGAAGTTGATGATTCTATCTTACCAACGTTATCGAGCTCTGTTCCTGTAGAATCTCTATTTCACTTATAGGATATTCCAAAGAAACATTCTATTCCTTCTCCAACACTCTATCAGTCGTCATCAGCAATCCCCATTCATTATGTGGAAACAACTACCAATCATATTGTGTACCCTCGCCTGATGTTCAATTTAGATTGCTTGCAGTCGCGACGTGATTTGTTGAATTTACCAATTCTTCTCTTCCTTCTCAATCGTATGGATACGGAAGAGTTCACAGCTGAGCAGTTGGAAACAATGGAAAGTCAATGTTGTGGAGGTTTTCATATGGGAGTTTCAGTATATGATGAGTTCCATGGTAATTTGACAAAGTATCGTAATGTAAAGAAGAAATAAGTGAATGAGGAATAGATCGTTTCAGTAAGTTCAACACTTCTAATGCAAAATGGGAATCTTGAAAGAGTTGGTGAGATCATGCGTAACAAATGTACACTAGCGACCTTATCAAAATCCATAAATCGAGTGCAAGTACTTTTAGATTCGTTAATTGCATCAACAGATATGGAATTCGATAAATCACTTCCATCTTTCAATCTTCGTCGTTCTTTAACAGGACGGAATATGAGTAGTTTTATTGATGATTGTTATTGTGGCTACCAGCACGCCAAACATATTCTCAGTCTGAAAAGAATTGTCAATGATCAGGAACAATTAAGGGAGTACATTCAGAAAGAGCTAGAACCATTGTATCAACGTGTTTTCACACGTCAGAACATGGAGTAAGTGGTCTATGAAATGACTGAAAACAAGAGTGTTTTTGACAGCGGATTCTGCAACAGTAAAAGAAGCATTGAACTGGGCAGATCATATCTCTTCCATAATTCCATCTCAATCTACTTTCTCTTCAGAGTATCCCTTTGGCAAGAAGGGAGATGATAGTTGGGTCCATGTCGACCAGACTCAATGGAAGAAGCTAATGAGTGAAACGAAAAGTGAGAATACAAAGAATGTGTTCTCTATTGCTCCAATTGATACGAATCATCTGGTCAGTGTAACTTTGAGGGATATAAATGACACGTAGCATATTCCATCGATAAGGATGAATGAAAGTGATTATGATGGAGTGTACTTGTTGAGCCAAATTTTGAGCAGCAAGTATTTGTTGAAGCATATAAGAGAAGAAGGAGGAGCCTATGGAACAAATGCCATGCATTCAAGCGGCTATGCTCTGTTTTCTAGCTATGATGATCCGAATGTATTGAGAACAGTGAATCAGTTTATTAACGGGTGTGATTGGATGCGAAATGGAGAGTTCACTGAGAAGGATATTATGGAAGCGAGATTGAGTCTGTTTGGGGACATTGATGCTCCCAGAGAGCCACAGACACTCGGCTTTGATGAAGTAGTATCAGGAAAGACAGCCCAGATGCGACAAGAGCAACGAGATCTGTTATTGAATATAACGAAAGATCAACTTGTGGACATCGCCAAGAAGTCTTATGGGTCTGATCCTTCTCGTATGCAGACTTTCGTCTTTGGAAACAAGCACAGTGTTAAGGAAGTGGAAAATAAAGATGATTGGGTAATTGAAGACTTAGTTTGAACTCTTTGTAAAACAAATAGATAACTGTGAAAACTTCTTGACGAGATTCATTACTTCAAGGTATGTAGCATAAAAGCACACGATGATTCCTACCACCAGGATAATCCAAGCAACTACTTCCTCCCATTTTCTGACCCTAAACCACTTTACACGGTTTTCCACAGGCTTCTTCTTCTCCTTGTTGCACATGGCAATAAAGTAGACAGCAGGCCAGATAAAGGTAAGGAGAACACCGCAGAAGGATCCAGTCACACCAAAGATATCGGACAGCGAAGGAATTAGCAGACACACAATGAGTGTGAGAGCAACCCAAATGAATCCTTCTACTAAACGACGAACAAGAGAACGATCTGTCTTATAGATCCAGGAGTCGATAGTGCAACAAGCAGGGAATCCCAGAAGAGGATATGAGAACAAGACTACTAGACCATATCCAACACGAATCACTGGCTTGTACCAAACATCAATATCACGCATCGCATCCAAAATAGATCCTTCAATCTTGTTTCCGAATGCCATATAGCCGCAAATACCTACGAACAAATAAGACAGAGCACAGAACACGTAAGCAACAAGGGTTGCCTTTAACATTTTCGTTGCCTTGTTTTTGAATTTTGACTTTTCAGGGAAATGCAATTCACTTGTGATTTTTGAGGTATTGACATGAGAGCAGAAACACAGTACGAATACAGCAAATGCAGTACTCAGGTCTGTTGCTTGTCGTGGCCATGTATACAGATCCCAGCCTCTCTCCTGGAATCCTTGAATTCCCATGAAGATACATGCAATTACAAAGATGATCACACACACAATGGCAACACTAGAAGTGAACTTCAGTGCATCCATCGTCTTGATGGAAACCAAGGGGAAAAGGATAATAAAAGAGACTAATGCACTAACGAGGGTCTTATAATTTGAAAGATCCACATTAAACAACTCTTTCAAGATATCGATAACCTGATTGAACAGAACGTTCATATAAGCCACATCAATACCGAAATCAAGGAGAATAAGAGAAAAATCAGACAGTCCTCCAATAAGCTTATTACACAATTTGGTACCCACACTACCGTAAATAGCTTCATTGGTGTAAATGCTAGTGACAGACAAATAGTAGGCAGTGAAGACAGAAGGAACAAATACAGCAATGATCATCAAAACAGAGCCAAGAACTCCTGCTTTCATAATACTATAAGCAATAGAGAGAACACCAGCGCCAATAATGGTGTTAATAATGTTAATCACTGTGGAATTGAAAGTGGCCCCAGTGAATGTTCCAACATTTTTCCACTCAGGAGTGGGTTGCACTCCAGGCTCCTCTACTTTCTCCTCCTCCTTGACAGGCGTGTCAATGGGCTTAGCGTCCTGTTGACTTTCAATAGGTGCCTTAGTCACAGTTACCAACTCCACGTTTTGCTGCATAAAAAAGACTTCCCAGCAACCACTACCAACAAAAGATTGGATTGTTACCACCTTTCGACAGTTTCCACGTTTGGTGTCAAAAACACAATCAATTTCTGGTCAGAGAATATTCATTTCTGTATCTTCTAACAAATACATTGTCATTAAAAGAGTAAAATAACGCTACCTCTGGTTTACGAGAAATACGAAAGTGACAGTGACACGTCTATAAATAGCTTTGTTTTAGACGCTCAGAAATTAAAAACAATGCTGTACAAACTTGTTCGAGAGAACCTCGTAGAGTAATTACCCTGATCGAGCCTTTTTCATTCTCTCTTCCAATATTTACATCTGCTAAACTTGTTGACCGGATATATGTGACAATGGAACCACGAGGTCCAATAAGGCAACCAATGCGTGAGTTTGGAATAACAAATGTTGCTCCAGCACCACTATCATCTAGTGAAACTTTAGGAAGCATTTGTGGAGTTTCAATTACAACTGGGCAGTCTGGGTGTGGTAACAGACTCCATCCGGCTTCTAGGGTAGAAGTGAAGGCTTCACTACTTCCAAAAATAAAGTGGGGATCAGTTTTGTCACATAAGTTTTTCATACGATGAGAGTCACGGTAAACCCATCCGGAAGATGGAATCAAACACAAAATTCGTAAAAGAAGGATTTCATGCGCTTTGACCACTTCTTCCTTATTCCCCAAAAATGAAACCAATTGTAGTCCTTGATGAAAATTATCAGGAGGAAATACTTTAAGAGTACACAGCATACACTTGCGAAGAAGATCAATAGCAAACCCATTCTTCCCAATGAGCATAGGTAATACTAGTGATGGAATGTAGACATAAAGAGCATTTATCTACAGTTTAGTTTTCATGAGTAATAGTACATAGTTACTCTTTGCCACAATCGGATGAATACACAAGTCTTTTATTATACAGAAACACTCCATTTGTTGATGAAAGGTACCTTGAATAAGAAGCTACAAGTCTAAATCCGGTCATATACAGTACGCATAAATAGTATTTGTCATGAGGACATATTATGAATGACAAGCCCCTCCGTTTGAGTAACATCAGACGAAGTCGACCATACAGTCTTAGGGCATTACCATTGACAAGGTAGCCAATAGAATATTCAGACATATTCTCAATGACTCAAGAATATGAAAATGCTAATACCAAAATGTGCCAAAAAATCCCTCTAATCTGTTGACCGCTTTCAAACATCCGAATTATTGGTACACATACCCAAATTCTCTTCTCAAGGATATTGTGTCTAGAGAGTAATGGGAGGTTATAATTGAATTGAGCCTGAACATGCAGAAAATAGTTTTGTGAAAGATTTTATCATCTGCAGAACAGATTCCATGTAATAATCTTCATAATTCCTGACTGTGCGTTTTGGATACGAGAACTGTTTTAACCAATCAAATTGCGCACTTTCATGAAGTTTGAATTATCATAAACTAATGGTTCAAGAAGAGTATAACAACAAGAAGTGTTATTTCTGGGCTGAGCTCGCCAAATTCTTGGCTTGTATCCCGTTCTTAATGATAATCGGTTTTGTAATCACTTACTATGTTGGAGCCAGTCGAGCAGGTTACATCAACTCGTACACATGGATCGGAATTCACTGATGTGTAGTTATAATAAGGCTGCGGGTCCTTGGGTGAAAGAAGGAAGGGAGGAGTTTATGGGCCTTACATTCAACTTAACTGATTCTTCTGGTGAGACTAATTACAAATCCATTTCTACGAAGAGTGGTTTATTCTATCCAACCCGCGATAGATGTAACCAGAAGGGTGATCCAAAAGATGGATGTCTTTACACTGAAGCAATGTATTATGATGAAGATATTTTGTGGATGGAACGTGGTAATTACTTCACTATCGAAGATAGCGATGGTAACGTAATTCGAAAGGAAACAAATATGTCTGGATCTCTGAACTATACTCGTTCCGCAAGGGAGTTGGGTTGTGGACACCATGTGTACTGCTTAGTTTTTCTGTCGATTATAGAGATACTTGTCAAGAGCGCTGTGATGAAATGAACGGTATTTGGGATCCTAACAAAAAGGAGTGTACCATTCAAGTGTTTGCTGACTACATTTGCTACCGCCTTGTGAAAGCAGATGGAAAGTGGATTTTGGATACTAACAAGTTGACTTAGTCAATTTCTCTAATTCTTAGTGCTCAGAAGCTTCCAAAGAACAAGGAGTTTTCAATGTACCCATCGGATGGACTAGGCTGTGATTACGGCAACAACTGGAATTCTGTTCATTATGGAAAGGAGAAGAAGACCGATATTCGTATGCAGCTTCGATCTTCTAAGGATTCCTACCTCGCTGCTTCTGCTTATACTCGTAGTTGTAGTAATGACTACACTGTTGATGCTAAGTGCTTTGGACCAACTAGAAGAGAAGCGAAGATGTGGTGTTTCATCCTTATTCATATTTCTTTTGGATTGGTGTTGATTGAGTTGCTTGTAGGATTCTGTCTGAGTGACTTATTAATAGATCTATGGAGTCTATCTTGTTATTCGTCGTTGTGCTTATAAGCGTGCTGTGGATACTTCCTTCAAGAAAGAAAAGGACGATGGGCTTCTTGCAGGAAATGTTTGATTTGTTTGTTGAAATTACCGGATATTAGAAATGTGAGGAGAGAGGATACAGTGTGAAAAAGATGACTATACCGAGGCTCGAACTCGGGATCTCTCGCGTGTCAGGCGAGCGTGTTAGCCACTGCACTATACAGTCCTTCTTCTTATTCTTCTAGCTCTCAATTTAAAGAATTGATTCTGTTGTTGACTCACCTGAGAGAAATCTACTATAGGGGATTAACAGAAATAGAAGACAAGACTAGTTGAATCCAATATTGATGAAAAGATCCATCTTTCATGTATCCTCGGAACAACTATTCATTCCTACTTCTCGCACTTGGTATATAATCTACTACTCAATCTCGCTTCAACACACTACTGACCAGATTCATCATATCCATTTCTATTTATCGTCATTGATCCTAGAGAATAATGTCCTCGACGCCGTCTCATGAAAAATTGAGAAAGACGTTGCGTGGATCGTCCATCACAATACCCGAGGGTATTAAAGATTCCTTTGCTCCAGAACGTTCTCTTTCCGTTCCAAATCTGCAAATTCACGCAAATCCATCATCAACTCCTACCCGTTCGGATAGTGTGAACACAGCGAGCTTTCTTCGAGAAGATAGCAAGCAAGTCAGTCGTCCGACACATCCTTGGATGAATCCATTGGATTCGAATGATGTAGGCTATTATCGAAAAATGATCATATAGTTGGGAGTTGTTCTTGAAGAAACGAATGAGGAATCAAATATGCCTACTGTTGTGATTGGAGGCCAAAGCAGATTTCAAAAGGAGGAGAAGCCCAATAGTCCTGATAATTCGTGCTCTAACCAATCCATTTGGTATGAAGTGAAAGATATTAAAACTAAAAAGATATTCTATTTCAATGATGTGACCCAAGTGACTCAATGGGAAAGACCTGAAAATGCTACTATTGTTCCTGTAAATCAGCGAGGTGTTGCCATTATTCTAGGAAACGGAGTAATTGAAAAGGACTATAGGAGTGCCACAATGCATTTAGATGGGGAGAACAATGATAGCCGTGTCTATCTTAATGCAGAAGACCATCTCTATGATACAGTTCGACATACTCAAAAGGCAGTATTCAAAGAAACTACACCTGATTCATCCAAAACGCCCATCACAGATTCTGAGGTATCTCCAGCCAGCAGAGAGTTACTGATGGGTATTATGTTAACATATAGGGAGCCTGTGATTCTTTCTTCTGCCTCGGAATCATATGTAAAGTTTGTGAGGAAAAACTTCATTTTGTATCGAAAAGGAGTCTTTAAAGCAAAGGCAACTGAAGAGAGTGTGATGACATATAAGGAAGTGAGCTGTAAATGGGGTGATTATCTATAGAGCCCAATTCATATACCCTTGTTGAAAGCTGCAAGTGGCTGTAAACAGGCTTCAGTTCATTTGAATCGAGAAATCTTGAAGTATGTTCAGATGAAGGAATCCAACTCGATTGAACACCGAACTCTCCTCACACAGAGTCATATCATTCGTCATATCATCAGTCTTGTCATGGAAAATTACCAGCCATTACGAAATGAAGTATATTGTCAAGTTTTGAAAACAATGCGTGGATCGAATGATCTGTGATATTTAGTTTGCATGTATAATATTATAGAATTGCTTATAATGCATGGAATATTATGGCAGTGTTATGTAGTTCAGTATGTCCAACAGAAGAGTTGATTCCTTACCTCCTGTCTTTCTTCAGTAGTGCCAGAACAAATAAGAATTTTAAGTCACTTCCTGAAACGAGCGAACGATTGTTGCGAAAAACAGTTGTAATGAAGCAACGAAAAGAGATTCCGACAGATACTGAAATTTGTGCAATTTTAGTACTTTGCGGTGCTATGAATTCATAATAGAATGCCTCGGAGATCGCAATTCGAGTCTACCTGGTAAATCACGAATATGCAACTATTCGGATCGTCCCTGGAACTACGGTAAAAGAATTAAATCTCAAAGTGGCTTCTCTCCTCGGTTTGAATGATAATGGTGAATTGTTCTGCTTATATGAAACAGATGGAGAGTGTAAGAGAAGGGCTGGTAATGAAGTGTAGATGAAGGGAGACTTGATGAGGAACTCCAAGTTCTAGACCAATTAGCAATCTGGCAAAGACAGTATGATGAATGTAAACAGAGTCATCATCAATGCGTCACCTATCACTTCGTTTACCATGCGGAAATGTTTGTGGATTTTGACAAAACAGATCCCGTTATGCGAGAGATGATGTTCATCCAGGCTGTTGCTGATATGCGGAAACAACTCTATCCATGCTCAGACATCGATCAAATCACTCTTCTTGCCTTATTCTTCAAGTCGAAGTATGGAGATTCTGATATCCCTTCTTCGGAGATTGAATATGATTCAGATAAACTTGTAATTTATAGTTGTGCCCTTCTCCATTTCTTACCTGCTGTGAATAAAGATTCACCTCAGTATATTCAGAATCGGGACAAGTTATTACTTTTTATATCTAAACTAAAAGAAAAGCCTCGAGATTGGTATATGAATGCATATCTTGAGTATGTAATGAGTTGGGATATGTATGGGCTTGTCACGTATCCTGTGGATGTAGGTTCCTTTTTCTTTTCTTGATCGATAGCCGGTAGGACGAACAGATTTAGGATTGCACTGTTTACTTGGACTTGGAATGCATGGAGTGTTTATCCTTGACTCTGTTACTAGAGTATACTCTGAATATACTCCTAAAGAGTAGATGATTCAACGTCAAATCCCTTTTGATTCTCTTCCTTCCTGGAGTTACAATGATGATTCGTTTAGTGTATTTGTTGGTACTTTTGTACATCAGGAAAAACTCCTCTTCTCAACACACTGTGGCAAAGCAATTAGTAACCTATTGAATCGCTATGTGACCTATCTTAGTAACAATATGTAATTGTAGCACTCTATCTTTGTTTCAACAAAGGAGTATATACTTAGGATCACTCTGTAATTTCCTGTACTGAGTACAAAAGATTGCCAACAACACGAATTGTGTTTTGATAAAGAAATAGCCTAGTAGCCGTAATTTATTTAGCTAAATTAGGGGTCATATATTCTATTTGGTAGGAAACACAAATCATATGAGGGTTTACCATTTAATCTTTATCATGAGATCCGTATTCGTCATTGCTCTTTTTGCTATTGCATTGTCGGCAAGAACATTCAAGATTGTCGATGATCATTTTGAGATGGACGGGAAGCCATTTAACTATGTCTCGGGTTCTTTTCACTATTTCCGCCAGGAACCTGGAAAGAACTTCGTTAATTGGGAGAACACGATTAAGAAGATGGCAAACGGAGGTCTGAATGCCGTCCAAACCTATGTGGCTTGGAACCTCCATGAGCCTCGTAAAGGAGAGTTCAATTTTGAAGGAATTGCTGACATTGTCCAGTTCGTCAAGATTTGCCAGAAGTACAACATGTATGTCATTCTGCGTCCTGGTCCTTATATCTGTGCTGAATGGGATTTTGGTGGCCTTCCTTACTGGTTGGTTAGAGAGCCTGGTATCAAGATTCGTTCTTCTGATCCTGTATATGAGAAGCATGTGGAGGACTTCTTCAGTGTTCTTTTCCCTCTCCTTCGTCCCTATTTGTATATTAATGGTGGAAACATCATCTCTGTTCAAATTGAGAATGAATATGGATTCTTTGATGCCTGCGACAAGGATTATCTTAAGTGGTTGTTAGATCTGAACCGTCGTCTTCTAGGTGAAGAGGTGGTATACTTCACAGTCGATACGCCCGCAGATTACGCTCTAAAATGTGGATCTTTGGCTCCTGAAATCTATCCTACCGTTGATTTTGGTGTTCGTGATCCTACTGATGCCTGGGCTATGCAGATGAAGTATGCTGGAAATGGTCCAAAGGTGAATTCTGAGTTCTATCCTGGATGGTTGGATCACTGGCAAGAAGCTCATCATAAGGTTGATGCTCACCAGATTGCTGACACTCTTGATAAGATGCTTGCTGTGAATGCTTCAGTGAACTTCTACATGTATTTCGGAGGAACGAATCATCACTTCTTCGCTGGAGCCAATGGAGACCACAGCAGCTATCAGTCGGATCCTACTTCCTATGATTATGATGCTCCTCTTACGGAGGCTGCTGATATGACTGAGAAATGGGCCATTATTCGTGATACTATTGCGAAATACTTCCCTATTGCTCAGTGGCCTGTGGAGAATGATCCTGCTAAGGCTTATGGGGATGTGAAGATCACCGAATCAGTATCTCTCTTTGATACCTTGCCTGCTGTGGCTGGTCGTTGTGTTAAAGCTGATAAGCCTATGAGCTTTGAAGCTTTGGATACGGATTATGGTTATGTCCACTACAAGATTAACACGAAAGGTGGAAAATTATCCTTCCAAAACAAGGTTCACGATCGTGCTTACATCACTGTGGATTCGAAGCTTGTAGATATTGTTCAGAGAGATCATGAACACGAGGTTGAGATTCCCGAAGGAATGCTTGATATCATTGTTGAGAATATGGGTCGTATCAACTTTGGTGGTGAGATGTTTGAGGAGAAGGGAATCTTGGGTGCGGTGTTGCTTGATGGTGTTGAGATTGAAGGATTTGATATGTGTGTCATGCCTTTGAAGAGTATTAGTGGTATTGCCTTCACTAGTGAGTTGAAGAGTGAGCCTATGACTTTCTACCGCGCTCATTTCACAGTAGATACTCCTACTAATACATATTTGAATCCTGAAGGATTCAAGAAGGGTGTTGCTTTTGTGAATGGATACAATCTGGGTCGTTATTGGACTGTTGGGCCTCAGCTTACTCTCTTTGTTCCTGCTACAGTACTGAAGGAAGGTGATAATGTCCTTGTGATGTTTGAAGCAGAGGGTAATGATGAATCTTATAAGGTTTCGTTTGATGAGAAGCCCCAAATTGATATCATCTAATCATTTGGAGTGTTTGTTAAGAAACAACCGAATATCCCCAACATATCTTCCATATATCCACATCTGTTGTCTAAGAATTAGTAAGTAAATACAGTGGGTACTTGAATTCCCAAGGAGTTGAAAAGGTGGGTAAGGTATTGTGGTTGGGTATATGTTTGTGAACTCTTCCGTGCGAGGGAATCTTTAGGTTGTAGTTGAGATTGTATAGGAATTTGTTCTTGAAGTGGTTGAGACTGTTCCTGAGCTGACTGCTCTATATATGGTTCTTGAGGCAGCTGTTGTTGAGGTGACCGTTCTCGGGGTGACTGTTCTCGAGACCGTGTCTCAGGAGATGGTATTGTAGAGGGTTGTAGTTGAGATGGATATAGCTGTATTGGTTGTAACTGAGGAAGCTGTATGACAGGAAAAGGAATCTTAGATGAGAATGGAGGACAGTCCATCGCAACAGACATCTGAGTTTCCCTTTCCTGGGAGAGCATAAGTTGAAGAAGAGACATCTGAGGTAGTTGTGTATGAGAGGGTTCTTGTTGCGAATGTGTTTCTTCTGTAACTTGTAACTGAGAAAATTGATTTTCAGCTAGCTGGAGTGATTTCGATACTTGTGCCATTGAATCTTGAGTTGATAAGACAGATTGATTAGGAGGATTAAGTAGGGAATTCTCTCCACTCTCTTCATCGGAACTGTCAAACAGAATATTATCTCGTAGTAATGAAAGGGAAGGGAATGACTCCTTTTGTGTTTTCTTTGAAGGAGTTGGAGAAAGAGAATCAGGATCACTTTGACTAATATTACTATAACGAGAGGTTGATGAACTAGGAGAATCAGCTATTGAATGGAAATCTTTTCGACATGGAGATTTCTTATGAACTTTATTCCTAGGTGTATCGCAAGAAGTAGATGTGATCATCTTCCTTTTTTTAGATCCCTCCGATTCTATGGATCTTACAGACATACTGTTCTGCTTTACTAGGGAGGATGACAAATCCAGAACAGGGTTATTACCAGACATCAAGAGTTTCTGGGAAGTTTTACCTTCTTCCCTTTTCCATTTACTAAGATTCGCAGAAAGATTAGATTTTACACAACTACAAGGTTTCTACATTTAAACAATATAACGGCAAATACACCAAAATCATTAAGAATACAACTATATGCGTTTGTATTTAATTCTATAGAAGACTGTATACTTGGCATGATATCAATTGGATAGAGAATCATATCATCATGCTTTTCTATTTCTGGACTCATTTGAAGGATATGTAACACAACACAATTAGTATCTATGCTTACATACACTATACATATCTACTCTGGTTTACTCCGTTATAAACACTTGCCATGAAGAAATGGTACTTAATCAAACTAATAATACCATATTTTAATGTATCCCAGTCGTTTTTCCATTTCGTTTTCATAAAACTAGCATAATCTTTATCCAAACAAGCCATTATCGAGTATTCTCCATCACTGAGTAAGAAAGAATCCAAAGAAGAGGAATGTTCCAGAATCTGAACTTGGTGAATCTCATGTTTTTCTCCAGTACAGAAGCCCAATGACAGTTCATGTTTCAATAGTTTATAGATCCATTGCGTTAACATGTTTAAAAATGAGCAAACATATAACATATACCACAAATCTAAATCAATTGACTTTCTCCTTCTTCTGTAATCCTCCATTTACCATTTTCGCTTTCTTCTTCAATGAGGCGATTCTCTTCTCTTTCTTGTTTACATCCTTCTCTATCATCTCAAATAGATGTCTCTTATGGCGACTCATCATAGCCATCTGACGTTCCTTCTCCTCACTTACATGTAACTCTTCTTCCTCTTCCTCTTTATTCTCTTCCTCTTCCTCTTTATTTTCTTTCTCTTCCTCCACTTCCATTTCCTCTCCTTTTGCTTCCATCTCAATCTCTTTAGCAAAACGCAGGGCCTTATCCTCTTCTGTTTCCTTCACTTCTTCTGTTTCCTTTTCTTCCTCCTGTT
>JANPWN010000103.1:0-31689 GCA_027406425.1 Blastocystis sp. subtype 8
TGATTTCGGGACACTTCAGAGCAATAATAGCCATAGTCGGTCCTCCAACATATCCCGCTCCCACACAACAGATAGACTTAACCCTAGAAGTGGTAACCAAAACATAATTCCTACTCTTTCACGCTCATAACTGTTAAACACAAGGAAAAATGTGAGACTGGCCTATTTGAATACGGGAAAAAAGGGAATTAACCTGTAAACAGTGTACCAGTAGTGTATAAAAACCCGTGGCAAGTGTATAAAACACATTTTCGATCTTTCCTTCGTTATTATACAGTTTTATTGTCTCTTTTTCATTGCAACACATTGAAAACTTGATATGAATCCTTGTATAATTGTTGATTATGATAAACAGGCTATACTAGTGGAAGAGTATATAACATCAGAATCGATATAATTATGACATTTGGATGAAAAGGGTAATTGCTGATTCATGGACTGTCAAATACAAAATAACTCCATATAGTCCACTTAAAGACAAAAAATGAACTGCATCTGTTTTAGAGTCTATTTGTCCAAGGTAATGTGGGAACAAGCGGATACCTATTCTTGATATAACTTCATGCAGCAACATTAATGGATTATAAATAGTGTTTTTCATCACCCTCAATCGGAATTGAGTCGTAACTACAGAATATCAATTTCTGGTTCTTTTGGTGTTGTAGGCCATTAACATTGATATGGAGGACAATACCACCTGCTTTTCGTTTACTGAAGATGGAAAACTTTGTTTAGATCCTTATCATTCATATTATTCAATTTCAGATGATTTGTATAGTGGACTTCTTGTATTTCTATTACATCCAAACATCGTCGTTCAGTGTAACTGGATTCATGGCATTTTTACTGGTGAATTTATCGCTGTTAATGTAGAAACGAGGAGAGTGATCTGTATTCTTGTTTTAAAAGACGGAAGTGTCATTGAGAAGCGAAATCTTTCGGAGATTAAAATGAGTAAGGTTATTGATATAGACCCTACTGGTGTTCGGTGGGAAGGCAGTGTGCTTGATTGTGTTCCTTGTGGCTGGGGCTCACTCTATGACGAAAACAATTCCCTAAGTTATACTGGATTTCTTGTGAATGCTGAAGAAACCTGTTTTGGTACTCAGTATTATTCGGATCTCTGTCAGGTGTGTTATGAGGGAATGATCTGCAGGAATAAAAGGGTTGGGATGGGAAAGTTGTATGATCGAAATGGATCTTTAGTTTACAGTGGTGTTTGGATTAACGATGATAGTATGTTCCCTCATTCTTTTACTCTTCCACCAAACTGTGACTCACTTACAGGTATTCATTCTCAGCTGGAAGATTTGGTTATTGGGAATGGATGTTGTTCTTCTTTTTCTGTGTTTCCCGTATTCTTTCTCTACTGCTTGTGCAACTTGACAGTTGGAGATGACTCCTTCTCTAACTGTGATTTGTTCATTCTTCGTAATATGGATTGCCTAAAATCAATCTGCATTGGAAACCGCAGTTTCTCTTTAGTGAAGGAACCAGGAGAAAGGAAACGGAGATTGAATCGAGTCTTCTCCATCACAGCTTGTAATCAGTTGGAGAGTATTACGATAGGGAGTTTTTCATTTGCTGATTATGCTAGTTTTGAGATCCAAGGTATGGACTACTGTTTCATTACAATCAGATCTTCCTCAACTGACAGTACTGATTGTTGGAGATATCACTGATGATTCATACAATTTTTATTATTGTGAGACTTTGTCGATTGATCATCTCCCTCGACTCAGGACCCTTCAACTTGGTGATGATGCATTTTTTAACTTCCATTCATTTTCACTTGTGGATTTGGCGCAACTCGAGGAAATTGTTCTTGGTGATGGAGCACTTCATGGAAATAAGCACGATTCTTCAGTTACCGTTGCTATGAAAAGTAATGGATGCACATTTATTTGACATAGACTTACCTTCCCTAAAGAGTATTACCTCAACAGGTAGTATGAACTTCAGTAGTGTCAGTACAATTATATTAGATTCTATTTCAGATTCAGTGGTAGTAACGCTATCAAATTCTTTTGAGTCTCTGGATTCTATTCAGTCAACAAGTAGAACAGTGGATAAAGTATTACATTTAGATTCTCAAGTTGCTGAAGGACTCATTCATGACTATTCTTTAAAGGCTCGAAAGTGGAAAGATGTACTCTAATCATTGTTGTTTCTTATCTCCTGTTTGTATTCAAGGATATTATAGAAATTATGCAGATATTCAGGGAACAGCAAATAAAGGAGGACTATGAGGAATGGAAACGGAATGCGGTGTACTTGTATTCCTTTGGTTGAAAATCGATTTATAGGTATGACAAAATAACAATGCAAACGCTTCAAAAGAGTCCTCTCTCTGTTGATTGGGATACAACTTCCACAAGAAGTGTGTTGTGTGGCGTAGAATCAGATGACCAGAAACCAAATTCTATTTTAAGGATATCTGTAAAAGAAGCAGCTGATCACTTTCGGTCTCAAATCGTTGAAAGACTGTCATGTGAAGGAAGTGTAGAACAGTTTAATTGATATTAATGAATCATCTGTAGACTTCGAGTTATGCCCCAGAACCCAACCACTATCGCCACCAGATCAAGTGACGGAAAGGTGCTTGTAACAGATATGAAAACAAAGCATATACTATCAATGATGGGTCACACATCTGGAGGTGGTGGATTAGATTGGTCGAAATTGGACGAAGGTTTATTAGCAAGTGGATCAGGTAATCGTTGTGTTTGTATTTGGAAGATCGAGTCTCCAAATCCTCAGATTGTCTTAGAGAACCACCCATGTGAGATCACAGTAGTTATTCTAATGATTTATAAAATAGGATGTCTCATGGAATAATCAGGACAAATGTCAATTAGGAGTTGCAGGAAGTGATGGTTCTGTTGCTTTGTATGATATTCGTCAGTCTTCATATTCGTCTGTGTACTATTAAACTGACTCAATGACTCTCAGAATCAAGTGTCATGAAAGCGAGTGTAAATTAATTCGTTTCAATCCATTTCGTTCACATGTCTACATTACAGGTAACTGTATTCAATTCGTTGTTTTTTTAGGTTCATCAACTGGACAAGTGGCATTGTGGGATTCTCGACAAGTTTCTCATCCTTTACACTACCTTGAGGGACATACAGCAGCTATCTGTTGTGGTGATTGGTCACCGCAGTGTCAGAGTAAGGTAGCAACGGGTGGAGATGATATGAGGGTGATTGTTTGGGATCTGTTAAAGGTTGAAACGAATGTAAAGTATAAAGAATAGATTGGACAAGAACAAAGCGCAGAGGAGGAGGAAGATGGATCTGCTGAATTACTATTCACACACCAAGGCCATACAGAACGAGTAAATGATGTGAAATGGAATCCACGTGATGAAGGAATGATTGCCTCTGTTGGAAATGATCATACAGTTCAGGTGTGGAAAATATCAGACTCCTTGTTTAAGGATGATATATTAGATGACTCTATGCTGGAATAACAAACAATAGATTTGAGTGCTTTCAGTACCTTCTCTTTTATGTATGTTTTGCTGAAATACTCAATACCATGGCAGTAAACACTCTCCAATTCAGCTTTCATCTCACTTTGCATCATGTACTCCAATTCTCTACGAAACACTTCGTTTGTCTGTACAAATGGATGACTACACTTCATTATCGATTAAAACAGATCCACTCTTTCAATGATCGACACTTGATTCTATCCATCTTTGAGAAGGGTTGTTTAACAGAGTCGGGAAGCTTCAACAATTGTATATCATGATAATGAAGCCCAATCCAAGTCATTTTCACACAATAACGATATGTCTCATGAATCCATTTCCCCACTTCCTACCTCGAGACCTGAAGCAAGTGATCCAAGAATATAAGTCATCAGTAATGCCATTCCATAGGGATTCCAGTCACAGATCCCTACAACAGGGAGATGAAGAGTCACTGAAAGATAATGAGTAAGAGCACGTGTAGCAAGATCTGGAAACCCTCTCCCAGTTATCATAATGCAAGGGATATCATCGAAGAACTAGCCATAATCAAGTTAGTGGATTCTCACTTTATCTTCATACAGTCTTTTAAAGATTCCTTCCTGTGAATTATGATGAATGGATATCAGTTACCTTTTCAATAACCAGGATGAATTGGGCGTCTGAACGAACAGATAATTTGGTGATCATTTCATAGGCTATTGATAGAGGCTTGTCTACACTCAAATCATTCCAGCTTCCGGAATCATTCAACGAGATCAACAGTCTATTCAGAGATATACACTAGTTCGTACCTCCCTGTAACATATCCTTTGGATGTTGCTGTAATTCCGAGAGCATCGCGTGGAACTCGGAGGAGGGCAATGCATTCTTGGATACACTCGTCACACTCTCTTTGTGATGCAAACATCTTCATTTAAGGAAAACAGTGAACCGAACATCTGTATTCATGTAGTATAATTCGCGTTGATTGATGCTTTTTCTTTCCCTGCACAGGTTGTAGCATATCTGCATTACTTTCCACAGGCCCTGGAACCTTTTCCCGTCTGTCAATTTCCGACGAGTGGTTCTGAGCTTCATGCGGATGTATTGTTCCTTGCTGCAGAATACGGCATTAGCTCTGGATCTTGTTATTATAGGCATGGAGGGCTCTTGGTTGGTCGTGAGTTGCCTCAGGAATTGTTCGACTTCGCCTTCTATCAGATGCATGACATCCTCAGGGGAAGCGTCAAAGAATGTTTCGATTAGCTTTGCATCTTCTTTACAATCTACGTATTCAATCTCCTTCGAAGAATCCATTTGTGGTAATTGTACTTTCCCGCCAATCTAGATATGAGTTGGATGGGAGATACTGGTATACACCAAGCACTAGATGTGAGTTCTCTTGTCACTTCTCTAAACAAACATCCAAAAAGAAGTCATCAATCAGGAAAAGGTCAGACTGGTTAGTATGGGATAGAATGGCCCCTTTGATGAGAGACGATACTGTCGAAGTTAGGTTCGTATCTTCACGAACCCTCTTGGTTTCTTGTGTATCACAAGTTAGTTCTGTTCGTTGTGATAGTGTAATTGTCTGACTCGCACTATTTCGCTTCCTTCTCGTTGTATGAGGGACAGTAGAGCAAGATGCCTCTATAAGACTAAATTGTTCTTTCTCTTTTGCTTCTTCCTTCAGTTTCTCATGATATTTCGCCTGTTCTTCTTGTACAGTCATCCTGATTCTCTCAATGAGTCTTGCTTCCGATTCGGCATTCTCTTCCTTCACATATTTATGTACTTGGGCAAGAATACGTTTCTCTGAGGCATCAAGTGCCTTTCGACTTGTATTTTCCTCTCGTTTCAGTAAGGATGATAATGTTTTGATATCCTTTTGAATTGTGGTCACTAGGTAAAAGTCTATCGAAAGGGTTACACATATCAGATATGATGGATAGGATGTTATCTGTTAGTGGTTTGACAACACTATCAGAAACACCTTTAGGTAGTGTCTCCTCTGTTTTGGTGAGAGTCTCATGAATACTATTAACCAAACGAATAACAGTAGATAGATCGACGTTTGAATCTGTGGTGGAGGGATATCGAGAGACGGACTGTCCTACTATTGATACCCATTTCATTCGATACCTTTCATTGATACAGAAGTTTGATTTTTTGATAGAAATGGATAGATAGAAGCATCGTCATGTGGGAGACTACCACTATTGACATCATGAGAGTAATAGGGGGCAAGAGTGGCGGATGACGAACTCTAGGGATTGAAAAGGTTTAGTGTCCATACAGAATCTCTATACATTAGTTCATATAAGAAACAACAACCGATTTTGCGAGTACTGAAGTGTTCTGGAGGAGGTATCGAAATTAATAATATCATTCAGCGACAATTTCAGACTGGGATTCATTCCCCTGTAGCATTTAATCTTATGATCGAAAAGAACGAACGAAAATGATTGGAGCACTTATTTTCCCTCCTTTCATGTATTGACGCAAGAAAATAGGATATAAATCTACTTATTTTCATTCAACTCTTGGTTCAAACCTATTTACGTATTTTCGAAAGGGGATAAGATTGATGCCCGATCAAGAGTTTTATGCCATATGAGAGTCTACGTCTTTTGTTGGACCTAAATGTGTTTAACAGACAAAGAGGGTCTGGATTTGACAGGTGTACTAAACGAGTGATGAACAAATACCCTAAAGAGAAAACACCGAACAGAACCTTATAATACAGGACACTCTCCCATACCGTCATTACAATTAATATCTTACTGTTATTTTTCTCATATTGAAACACTACTATGAGGTATACCGATTCATGGATGGATTTTACACGCTAGTGGTCACCATGCCAACATCGTTAATATGTTGATTGATCGGAAAACTCGTAGTTTGAAGGGACGCAAAATTACCAAATAGACTCGAGTTTAGAAAATAAGACTCAACGGAGGCTGTTTGATGTATATGCGGAAACGAAGTCGGTTAAAGATGTATTTTGTGTGATTTTGATTCTAATATTGATAGTTTACTCAGGAAGATGTTCAATTTATGTATCCAGAGATTGTGAAAAGTACTATCACAATTGAGTTCCAAAAGGAGGGGTATGACTTTTTGATATTCGTAGACTGTAGTCACATTTTTGCTTCAACTCATGGAGATCATACAGTGAAGATCGTTGATTTTGCCACCGGTAAAATTCTCAGAGTACTAGTTAAGGTCTCAATACTAATTATAGACACTAATTGGTCATCCAAGAACTCCATGGGCGGTAAAGTTCCATCCTCGAAATCCAGATATTCTTGTGAGTGGATGTATTGGTTCAACTGTGATTGTGTGGAATTGGAAGAAAAATGAAACAATTGCATACACTCAAATCATGCAGAATGTGATGATTTCCTCTCTAGATTGGCATCCAAAGTAGTGCTGACTTTATCCGCTCACTTTACAGAGAGGAAATGATTCTAGTAACATGTGGAACTACTGTGTACATTTGGGATTACATAGTATTGACAGTAATTTTAATTCATTGTAGAAAAATGCTTTAATCAATTTGTTCCCTACAAGTGTTCGCAAATACCAATTTGCCTTCTTCTACGGTGATGGGAAGGATTTCATAGCTTCTCATGAAAATGTAATTAACCGAGGCCAGTATAAGACTTATACCATTAGCAAGTATCAACTAATTAAAGATGTACATTAATCCGCTCCTAATTAATCATAGAAATATACACAAGCAACGGTTGTTTATGGTTGCAGTGATATTTCCACACAGTCAACTGTGAATTGCAGCAATGGCATTCACATATCAAAGAATGGTGATTATGCCATTATTTCTGTGTATTTTATCTATTTTCACTCGACTGTAGATGTGAAGGACCTCGAAATATTCACTATAATGCCACTACGGTTCCTGATATTCCTTCTGCTTCATTGCTCCAATTACAGCGAAGTACGCCTTATTCCTTACCCATGAATCCACCCTCACTTCCTCCTTTACCTCCTCTTCCTCCTTCTCAAGCTTCAGGTGCAGTTACTTCCAATAATGTTGTACGAGAAATCAACACACAAACTTCCAATCCTCACATGAGCATTTTCCATGGAGTCGATGTAACAAGGCCAACCACACCCTTACGTGAGAGTGGAACCCTTCAAATCAGTACACTGGTGACGCCTCCTCGTCGAGAGCCAGAACATCGAAATCTTGTGACTCCTCCATTGCCACGCCAAGTGATTGTGCCATCCACGGAGGAGTCCCAGTTGCCACGGCCACGAGAGCTGGGAGTGGTGCCTCCTGCTGAACCAACGCTCCGTCCTCTAGCAATGCCAACATTCCAGCAAGTCCAAATGCAGGGTCGCCAACAGCCTCTTATGTACCCTCGGTATATAGCCAAAGTGAGTCTAGTAGGTAACAGTGTAGGGAAGGTTGTTAGTAAATTCAAGATACCTGGTAGGTGCAAAATGGTATCCTAATGACTAGACAATGCAATGGTGGCCTCACTCCAGATTTCTCCAAGCAATGACTTCATTTTGGCTTCTTACCGAATACGGTATGATCAAATAGAATACATGAAGACTAGGAATGTTGAGCGTGAAGGGAGTTTTAAATCTATCTTTTTTCATATCTATCGGCAGATGGATTGGCGACTCTATGTAGGTACTATGAATAAGGAACTAATACATAGTATGAATCATTGGGGACTAATGATAATGCTAATATTGCGACCTGGTCACCTATGATGGATGGATTGGTAGTTGGGACAGAAAAGGGGAAATTAATCATTTATCGATCGAACGTGTGTCCTTTATCAAGACCAAAACAGGCTAAGGAGAGTGATGATGAACTCTACAATGTTTGTGAAGAAACAGAATCTTAAGGTCTCTGACCAACACCCTTTGCACAATCATACACAATACGTTCCACCGCAACTGACAGAGTCTTTGCTTCTTCCATCGTTTCAGCTTCTGCATACACACGAACTACATTCTCCGTTCCAGAAGGTCTATTTCATTACTCTCTCTCTTTCTCTACCTGACAAATGAACGTCCTTTCGATATTCCCTCAACAGCCTTATTAATAAGAGGCTGAATTGTTTCAGGAGCCACACACTGTGTCTCATCTCCATTACACTTTATGATGGTACGGTCTTCCACTTTCACTACAGTATTGATACTATTCATTAATCACTGTATTAATAAAAACCAAGGCAAATTTGTATACAAATGGCTGAACTGTTCCATACTCAAATGCATTGTGATCATCACAGCCTCAAAGAACAAAGCATCACTCAAAGCATCACCAACTGCCTGATTCACCAGAACAGATGCCCAGATCAGACGTTGTCGGGCTACTTCTTGCTCAGTCTATTCATTAGTCTTCCCCTTGTTCTTACTGTCAGGGTACTTGGATCCAAACTTCGCAGTCTCTCCACAAAGCTCTTCTTAAATAACACAGTTCCATGTCCATTAGCTTCAAAATAGGTACCCACATCATTTGCAGCCGCAAGAGGATGAAGATATTTCACTCCAGTCTTTGCAAGAGTCACAGGAATTCCATTCTCTTTTGCATAGATGACTGAAGCACCATTAGCATAAGCAGTCTTCACTGCACCAATCGAAACATCTTTCAGACCCAATTGATCCACTTGTGTTCGCACCCACAATGCAGCCAGAGACATCTCCTTGTCTCCATCCATGATATCCAGAGACATATTCGTAGGATCGATTCTCCAATACAGTAGACGGTCGGCATCACCATCAAGGGAACACAGTCGCTTGCCTACAGCAGACTCTGCCGTAAAGCCTGTAGGAATAGCACGCTGAGTGTACAGATAGTTGGCTCCGGCGAGGTTATTAAGATTCTCTCGCGACATGTTAAAACCTTCAATCTTCAATAGATCACCACAAGCCTGCTTCAGACCCGGTATCACTAACTGACCAGCTCCATTTGCACAGTCCACATAAAGAGGATCACGACTACGGGCTTCTTCTTCTAATCCTTCAATTACTCTGGCAAAGGCAGTTCCAAGCATACGATAGTAACCATCAACTCCTTTGTACTCACTTGATGGATCATTATATTGGCGAACAACATGATGAAGGAGTGGCGTTGTCACTTCCTCCAAGTTTATCACCTTTGCATTCATAATCGTAGCAGACTTAATGGCAAGATCCAGAAGATATTTACCACTGTTACGAGTATCGCGTCCAGTGATAACAACAGCGGGGAATGAAAGATCGATATTCTTCTCAGTCACAAATGCGTCAATCAGCTCCAATGCAGCTTCTGGATCCGAGTTCGTAAGATCTGTAGCAAACTACATCTTGAACAACTCAAAAGGGATTACTTGTTCCCAATCAAGGGACATCATGCCACCATCAGGATCGACAATCTTGATACCGTTATCAATCTCAGGATTATGAGAAGCTGTCACCATCAATCCAACTGCCTACGAATCATGGTTTTAACTCCCTTCCAAACCTGTTTATGGTACATACTGCGAAGCACTCCAATGATTCCAACACGGATAAAGACCGAAGGTAGTAAATCATAATGCATACGGAATCCAGCTGTACCATAGATGAACTTAGCTTCAGGTCTTGGTATCGATTTCAGATGGTCATAGATCTCCGGATACTTCTTGAAGAATGTAGTATTCATAACAATAGGAATGAACTAGTAGGATAATGAAGAAGTCGCTGACTACCCCTCAAAACCGCGACTCATTCTAACCGATTTTTGAATCATACCAGTTTGATTCATATATCTCGGCTAGTCCTTAGAGGTGTGCATCTTTTTTTGTTTTCATGAGTATTGATGTGTGGAAGAACATTGCATTGTTGAGGGTTGCTTTACTGTTGGTGTGCATATCAATGTATACTGTTACAGATCAACTGAAAATACTCTATCAACAGTTATTTCAACAGCATGAGAAACAGAGACAGTTTACTATTTTAACAAATCGTATAGTGTTAGTTTATGGTATTAATCTTTTTCTCATTTCATTTAGTACCAATAACGCGTTGTGTGACTAATTACATTCAATGTCCTGCTACGATATATAATCAGTATCTTCGGGATGTTCCACGTCAATTCCAGGTGTGCAACCAATGCTCTCTGGAATTGAAGTTCTATAATAGGACTGGTAAACCCTTCTCCTATCGAAAATATAGTACGTTCAACTACCCTTTAATCCATTATGGAAATGAAATGCGCTATATTCTTTTCCCTCGTTTTTTTAATGATCGTGGGTATCGAATTCTATTTATGATAACCACATCAACGGATGAGCAGAGAGAGAGAATGATTATCCGAAACCATTTTCATGTTTTTCAGCAGAAGTATAATATTGGTTATCTCTTCATTTCTGCTTACGATGAAGAATTCAACCATATTCTCACTGAAGAAAGCAGAATATATCATGATATTCTTCAACTTTCTCATCGTAATTCCTACCACAACTTGACCCTCAGCGTTCTAGGTGGTCTCCATTATATTTCAAAGTTTCATAATCTTTCCGATTACGTAATGAAAACAGATTCAGATTGCGTAGTCAACATTCCGAGAGTTTTACGTCTTCTCAACAAGTTGGCTCGAAAGTATCCTAAGTACATTGGAAAGTGTTCTAAATTCGGGAAATTCAACATCATTTCGCCTCAGCAGAAGAACTTTGTTCCACTTCAGCTCATTGGTAATAATCGAAAACAACTCTCTTTTGCTTCTGGGGGTGGTTATATTCTACTTACGAAAGTGATTCCGCAACTTCTTGTTGCTGTTCGCCATCTACCTTTTATTACTCATCTCGAAGATGTAACCATTGGAATGGCTGCATCATCGCTGCGTTATGACTGCTGGAATAGGCGTAATTGGATTGCTAGAAATGGTTGTGGGAATGCATCATCATGTTTGAAGTATATGATTATGCATAAAAACACTTCAAACAGTGACATCGAGCGTTTTTGGAATTACCTTTCTAACTGATCTGTTTCAACAAAGACCCATAAAGTGACTCGTTATCTACCAATATACGTTTATCCTCATCCTCTCCAGAGCTATTGAGCTTATGCTTCCTTCTCTCTGTCAAGAAATCACAGGGGTTCTCAATGACATCTAGATCCCCGTTCTGACCTAAAACATAGAGATAGCTAGACCCATTCTGCTGAGAAAGGGTCATTCCAATAATTCTGCTTCGACTACGAATGTTAATCGAATGACGTTCTCGTAGCGTAGTCTCTTTCTCTTCTTTTCCACTATTCTTGAATAACAGCACTTCATTATCATCTCCACATAAGTACACAACTTCCACATCACAGCCATAGGCCATACTAAATGTCTTTTCAGCAATACAGCCTGTAACAGAATTACGAATAGGAGCTTTCCAGCGCTTCACAATCTTGAGATTCCGCGAATTCATTCCAAATACACCACGATCCGTTGCGGTACATGCAACAACACTGTCTGAAGTTGTAAAGGCACAAAGGCAAGTGATATTATTGGTCCCAACAGTGATTCGGTTGAAAGAAGTACAATCATGTCCGTTGATGTAATGCTGTGACAATTGCTTCTGTTCCGTTACAATGACTGTATTGTCATCCCTCCAACATACTGAGTTCGGATGGCCAATTGAATGGATGACTATAGGATCTCCTATCTGACTTTCAAGAGAATAAATGTTCACTGTGGACGACAGTGCGTGCATTGACAACAGCTACAGAGAAACCATGCAAACAGTTCCTACGTATTTTCCAGATGGAGAAAAACGCAGTAAACACCAACTTTCCTCCAGAGAGCCCTTTAGATCCCCTCTGTGCTGGAATTCGTTTACTAAGGCAAGATTTCCATTTAAATCACTTTCAAACAATTTAATGTATCCTCTTTCATCAATTCCACACAGATAGCCCTTTCTTTCGTTAGGATAGGTTATACTGCAGATACATTGAATTGGATAAAGAAATGATGTAACGAATGTAGCAGAGAGTTTACTAATAGGTGACTCTCTGTCAGTAGAGAGAGTACTAGGATCCAAAGAAGGAATCTACAATTTAGATGTAACTCGATAGAGACTGACATTCACTTTAAGAATATCATTTCCCGAAATGAAATAGGCAGTTTGCGGTTCCAGATTAGTAGTTAATGCTTCTACTAATGGAGTACCATAACGAATGCGATCTGAGTTGGGAATAATAATACGAAATCGATACATACGTTGCTACTGAGTCGTGTTTGCAAAGGCCAAAACGCCGTTTTGATTCAACACCAATCTGCCGTTTTCAGTAGCAATAATGAAAGAACAGATTGTAAAAGAATGGAATTAAAATACAGTGCTTACGTGCTCCAAGAGAATTTAAAAGAATTGCAAGAAATCTATGACTATCCTGTAGAGGGTTTGCGAGATGTATACTTAGTGTTCTCTGTTCATGGTATAGATTCTCATTAACTGCAATCTGGACTTGTCCACGGCTTGTACACTCTGTGCTCGAATGGGCATCAAAACAAAAGCAACTCGGAAACGGAAGAAAGAAAGCAAGCCTCCTGACGAGTTATGTACTGAAATGGGCCCTTATGATGAGTAATGGTCTTCATACTCGGTTCTCTCTAGTCCTAATATTCAAGAACTACATTCTATTTTTCCAGATAAGTCAGTGGAAATCTTAGCCTCGTTGTATTGGGACAATGGAAGTGATCTGACAAAAACAGTAAATAGGATTTTGGGAAACAATCCTAGTAGGAATTTTGGCGACGGTGAACTGTAGTTTACGTTCCTGATTCTCCGGCTATTGAGATCGAGTATTTGAAGTTGAAGTATTCCTTTTTGCCTACGGAGTTGGTAACAGCAACCTTCATTCGTTGTCACAACGATTATGAGAAGTGTGTTAAGACTCTGGAGGAAGAAAATCAGAAGGACATCCAGATGCATGCTTTTGAGTTACATTCGTTCATACAGAAGTATGGCCGATACAAACATCGATATGTTGTTGACCAGTTCAAACGTTCTGTACCTCGAATTGTAATCCCAACGAGGGATTCTACTGTTGATGATGATCCAGTTGTACCGGTTCCTCCTTCAATGATGAGAGGATTAGCAGAGAGGAGACAAGCAGGGGAGCATCTTCGGAATCTACGTATCCTTCATTGTCAGCGAGCAGAAGAAGCCCGTGGATACGGAAAGTATCTAACGGGTACTTTAAATGCAGTATGATTAATAATACATGGTAATATAGATGGAACGGGAACATAAAGAATATGAAGAGAAGAATAACGAATCAGCTACAACCATCTTCCAGTTACATAATGGATTTCATTCTCTTGAAGACTTAATTGAGCAGTGATATTAGAATAAGGTAAATGAGGAATAGAGGCCATAGTGTTGACTTCCATGGGTTGCAAGTGAAAGAAGTTGAGCAATATATGAATCGCATTTTCTCATATCTTGGGAAGAAGAAGGGGCGGAAACGGGTTACTATCATAACTGGTTCGGGAAACCATAGCCGTAACTTCATCTCACCTGTTAGGAATTATGTAAAAGCACGACTAGAATCAGCCCATGTTCCTTTTGTATTTGAAGGAGGACAAGTAACATTTTCCTGTTAATATTGTTTGGAAAAAACACAACTACACTAAGCCAAGAATATAAGGAAGAAAATGATAAAGAAGATGAGGACTCCAAACAACTTCATTATCAGACTTCGGTTACTGAAACTATAATTTAGCCTTTCTTATAATTTCATACACATTCTGACCATATTTTACAATCTCTTGATAACCCATATTCACATTGACTTCCGCCGCATCAAGATTATCATCCAGACGATCGATCATCTCTCCTTGTTCTGTAATCATTGTGCTTAAACGTTCGAATATACTTCCTAATTCAGTCATATGTGCTTCAATATCTTGGACTGCCTGTGCCCGTTCATGTAAATAATCGTTAGCAATCACATCACTTGCCTGAATCGCAAAGTTATTTGAAGGAGTCTACACTCTATTTCTCCTAATATTCCTTACCACATTATTTGGTCGAGGTAATAATTGAACTCGTTCGTCATTTGAATCTTTATCACTTCCAGTAATTGGAGACTATATGAGAGGCAAGCATCGATAGTTACAGCACTCGATTGATAAACAATGGGCTTTCCAAGTAAAGCAGGTGCTGAAGGGCCGAACCTTTGTCTTCTCTTGTCTGTCTCTTGAAGATTCTCATGACGAGTCTACATAATGAGAAGGAGTATGCTCTTACCTCCAGTACTTTTCTAAAATCTTTGGTTGTTCCCATTAATTCTTCCTTTAATACTTCGACGACACCTTGATCATACTCCCGACTCTGTGCAGATGCATATTTTTGCATACGGACGAATTGCTAATGGTTATTATAACATTTCTGCATCACTTACTTCCAATTCTTCTAACTCTCCATTGATGCTAGTGATATCCTGCTTAATTGACCCTGTCAATTGGTTAATCTCGGTAGACTTGTCATCGAAGAGACTTTTTCTTCTTACAACTAGAAATAAGCAAGAAGATTACAAGAATACGATCTGTGAGACGTTGCAATTTGAGAGTAGTTTTACTAACCCTATTAGATAAAGAAGCGGTTACTCTGGAGAATTTAGAGACAGAAAACTGAGGAGGAGACATCGGTGCCCCTGAAGGAGCTATAGTTCGCATCTGGGTGTTGGTAGCCAATTTGAACTCTTCTGTCCTATCAATATACGCCATCACTTTCCAGTTATAGCATCCGACTAGATTCCAAAAATCGACCCTATTTTATAAACAATTCTTCTTGCATTCATTTCTTCTCTTTTCTTGTTACTAATCGCTCTCATAACATGGGTGAACGTAAGGTGGTGAACAAATTTATACCTTGGGATTTCGATCCTGACAAGGTAGCGAAGGTAAAGCTATCCAATATCGGACAGTTCAGTGTCCGTATGATGCTTCCATTTACCGTTCGGTGTAATAGTTGTGGTGAGTTCATGTATGCGGGAAAGAAGTTCAATACGCGAAAGGAAAATGCAAACGGAGAGGATTACCTTGGAATTCCGATTCAACGGTTCTATTTTAAGTGTGTGAACTGTGGAGCTGAGTTTGCAATCAAGACAGATCCAAAGAATAGCAGCTATGTGGTAGAATCTGGAGCTACAAGAAATTCAAATATTCAACTAAATGAAAGACAACAGGAGTTGGAGGATCAGCGGAAGAAGGAGGAAGCGGAGTCTATGGATGCAATCAAAGCTTTAGAGAATCAAACAGAAGAAATGAAACGAGAAATGGACATATATGACTCTCTTGACCTGGTTCTGGCGCAGACCCGCAAAACTATGAATACAGATCCTGAAGATGCCATTGAGATTCTACGTCAGAGAGAGAAGGAGAAGAAGCAGAAGGAACTAGAAGCAGAAGAAGTAGAACGGGAAACAAAGGATCAGGAGGAATTGCAAGAGTACTTGAAAGCAAAGAAGGATCAGGAGATACAAGATAGTGAGAATATCTTTGCCAACGCATTTACAAAAATACCAAAAGTCTCAGCAAAGCGCCCCTCACAAGATACGAAAAGAGTGATATCGACTGATACTCCACAGTCGAAAGGACCAAAAGTTGTACTAAAGAAGAAGAAAATAGTTGTGATACCCAAGTGAGTGTATGTTTGTTGCGCATTCCTTTTTCCCTTGATTCTTTTATATGACGAGTTCAGACAAGGAAGAGTATTCTCTCTTTGCTGCCAATGGGGACGTTGTGTATATTGAAGATGAGTGGAAGGAAGGGGACTCTAAAGATATTGAATTATTATTTAATTTACAGTGCTGCAATTGTAACGAAGTGATGAAAACTGGGACGGTCGTGAAGGTTGCATTCAAAACTGATGAAGAAGAACGGCGACTGGAACGAATTCAATGTAATATATGTCAACATGAGATAGATATGGTATTTGATGAAGTTGATGAGTTAATGAAAATCGTGGGTGGTAAATTGATTAAAAACGTTGATGACGTTACTGTATCAGATGATGAAATGATTGATACAGATAGTTCTGAGGAAAAGCGAGATGATGTCAAGGAGAGCCCAAAGAAAGAGTTCAAAGTATTACCAACGATCGAAAGGTCATCGTCATTCTCTATAAATGGAATGAAAGTTACTATTAAATCTAAACGACCTGCTGCTCTAAAGAAACACAGAGCTACTTAAGTTATTTGTTTGAAAAAAGAGTAATCATCACTAAAGGAGCGCAGAGAAGGTAAAGACAATGGATCTAAATGGAGGAAGAAGAAGGCATATCTAAACTCCAGAAATGAGGTGGAGTATCATTTGTGGGTACTGGCTTGAGTTCTTTACGAGGAGCAGCTTTGACAGGAGTGATACAAGATAGTGACTTGTTGAAAAACTGGTTTTTATTTTCCTGCTGTTTCTATTTCAATGAATACAATTCCATTCCATTACATCATCATCAGGATGTGTACGTTTTGTACTCACATTCATTCGATTTGATAAAACAGGACTAAAGAATGCATCTGTCGCTGAAACACCATTAATCTTGAGTGACTCAGCGGTGGGAAGAGGTTTAGTTGTAGATTCAGGAATTGACTTTTGGTCAGCTTTTGGTTCAACTGTCACCGAAGGCAGCAGAAGATGAGAGTAATCCAAGACCATAGAATCTTCATCTTCCATTCCATCATCTGTATTCCTTGATTTTACTTCAATTTTCCTCGGTGATGTTGATTCTTCCGATTTCTGCGTAGGTACAATATCTTGAAAGTCATCTATTCTAATTAGCATATAGGAGACGAGTACCATTTGATTCTACCAAATCTAGATGTGAAAGGGGACTCACCGCATTCTACCTTCTATCTTACTAATTGCTTCATCAATAAGAATATCAATTTTTCGCTTTAGCTCTATCCTTAAATGGTTGAGAGCATCTCTTTTGCTCATCTCCATGAATAAATTTAATGGCTGAAAAAATAAGTTTGGATATATTCAGTTGGAAAAAAAGGAAAGTGACATTTGACAAGTGACTTCGGCAGAAAATGGTACCTTCTTTTGCGAAAATACACTGTAGGATGAACAACTTTTGCAGGCTCCAGAAGATTCCCGTACAGATTCAGAAACTCTGGAGCAGGACATTGTTGTGATCAAAGAATTAAAGAAGTCCTATCGTCTTCAGGATGGCCGAGAAATTCCTGTATTGAGGAATATCACATTAGATGATTCTGTATCTTCATTTCCAATTAAGAAGGGGGAGTTTTTAATCATCCGTGGTCCTAGTGGAAGCGGTAAGACAAGGTAGCTACAGGACTATGACTGATACATAGTCTCTTGAATATCATTGGTACCATTGACAAACCCTCATCTGGATCCTTATTTCTTTTTGGGAAAGAAATACTACCGAGCTCCAAAGATTATGAGCTGGCAACAATTCGATTGTGTCATGTAGGAGAAAACGATGAGTTAAGATACAGCTTGGATTCGTATTCCAGACATTCAATCTCATTTCTACACTCACATCTGTTGAGAATGTAATGCTCCCCATGCAACTTGCAGGAAATCTATCTAAGAAGGAACAGAAGGAAAGAGCGATTCAACTCCTTATCGATGTAGGACTCCAAGATCGTATTCACCATCTTCCTTCCGAGCTCAGCGGTGGAGAACAGCAGAGAGTAACGATTGCCAGAGCCATGGCCAATAACCCCGAACTCCTCTTACTAGATGAACCAACAGGAGATCTAGATAGCAAAACTACAATTGAAGTGATGAATATCCTTTTAGATTTGAACCGAGTATGTAAGGATCTATGAACTAATTTGAAGAGAGGAGTGACAATGGTCATGGTTACACACAATCCAGATTTGGAGTGTTATGCTAACAGAATCCTCTACATCCACAATGGGCTCATAGAAAAACAAATCATCAATACATATCAGTGTCAGTACTTTCCAGAAGAATATCAAGAGAAAGTCAATGCAAAATAACATTATTGTTTGTTGGTCATAATCAGATTAGTCCTAAGTCGATCAACTGTTATTGTTACTAATCTGAACGATCCATGGAAACCCTGAAACTGGTATCGGAGAATGCCTATCATTTCTTGAACCGAAACCAAAGCCGATCTAGTTGTCTGGGATGTGTATCCAAGTTGAATTTGAATTATTTATAGATTGGAGATGCTTTTCCAGACATTGACTTTGGGAATGTAGCTACTGTCGATCATTTCCTTGAAAATGAAATTGTTTTGGATAAGGAATATGTTAATTACATAGTTTCCAAAACTGGACCAGATGTTACAGCATCCCGATCCTGCACTTAAACAAAAGGCCCTTATTCTTCTCCGTGAGTACTGTACATTAGGTTGATTAGTTTGAATGATAATGAGTCTAGAGGATTCCATTGCTCCTTACTCTATCATTGTTAAGTGTGGCCTTGTTAATCGCATTCTTCCTTTTCTGGGATCTACCTATTCAGTAGTGGTCAATTTCAATGCGATTTGGATTGTAGTTAATATCCTGACTCATGCGGAGTACCATTTATTCGTTGCTCTCATAGGCAGATTCTATCATGATTTGCCGGTTTTTGACATTATTCCGCAAGTTGTGACGCTTTTGAGCCGTTCAACTGAAAATGCTGTAAGTAGTTGTTGTATATGGTGTTTAAACAACATTATTGAAGTGTCTGCTGACTATGTTACCACGATTTTGGGTCACAACTTTAACTCAGTTGTAACACATCTTTCAGGAGTATTTCCTCTCTTTTTTGATAACTGATAGAAGGAAAATGATCTTATGTTTCAACTTCTCCTCCTGAACTTCATCACCCTCGCTATTCGTGATTCTGCTTCTTCATTTAATGGATTTCAGCACGTAATCGATATTTTTCCCCTGCTTTCATGGCTTTTCGATATCAAAAGTGTGGGTCAATCATCTGATCTGGAAGAGCGTCTCTTATCTACTCTTCTCTACATCTGTAATTCGTTCCAGAGACCAATGCAAATCGAAGTAGTCACTTTCTCCTCTTCCTGATTAGATGCTCTTGCGTCAGGATGCCTTCTATCAACTCCGAGATGGATTACTTGAACTTCCTGGATCTCAACTGTTTGTAGCTCTCACGATTTTTCGGATTCTTACGCAACGTGGGGTTACAGAGGAATTCCAGCCACTTTTTACTCCACTTATTCCTATTCTTCATCTAGTTATTCGATACTGTATGACAATTCATGCCAAGGAAGGGGATTCCATAAACCCGACCGATTTTACACATGATTTATTGTATTGTTCACTCCAGATTCTTCTCAATTTAACTCATAAGAATGATCTGATGGTTGCAGTGAGTTTGTTAGGTTGTAAGTTATCTTCAGACACTTCTGTCCTATCATGTATACGATACGCTTGCTCTCTTTATTCATCACCCATTATACTCACAGGATAGTGTTTCTATCCAATTTGCTGTGTCGATTCTCTGCTTTTCTGTATTGACGGCAAATGAACAGAATGTTCTTCCAATTCATTACTATCATTTTTAGTTATATTTTCTGGCAGAGACAGATATCATGATTCCACTGGGATGGATGCTGAGTCGACTCTCACGAACTCTGTACTCATATGTTGGTGAAGATTATGAAACACCGTTACCACCTCCTGAGGTGTCCAATACATTAGAGATGGTGAATAAAGACGAATTACTCCAGAATGTGACATCTTCATTGATAGACGAAATCATTGTCAATGTGGTGCGTGATGTGGAGGATCGAGAAGAGATTGTTACGCATACTGTAGCCAATCTCGTTGATATCTTCTTAGATATGAAGGGTGATCAGGGCGAGTACTCTCGTGAAGATGAGATTCTGGTGAATGAGGTGGTCGAAGAGTTGATTGACGGAGTCACGGAGATGATTTCTGAAGAACCCATGGAACGAATCATGATTGAAACTTCCAGTGAAACTGCCGAATTATCAGAATCAATAGCATTATGTGAGTTAGTTCTATTGGCAATGAACCAACTCTTACTAGTAAGTGAATTGAGTCGAAGTGAGGAATAGAAAGGTCAACGTATGGTCAAAGCTCAGTATGCCAATTATAATAAGTATTTTCGTCAGTTACAAACACATCCAGATATCGAGTATCTTTTAACTCATTTTGTAACTCCTTCTTCGGTTGTGTTTATCTGGAATCGGATTTCCTTAGTTTTAAAGGGATGTCGTTTCACAGATCTTGAGTGGAATGATGTGTTTGGATGTGACATGCCTGATCGAGTAACCAGTATTCGTAGAGAAGATATCGATCACTTAACAATCATTCAGCAAGAGGGAGAGGATGATTCGTTCCCTGGAGGTGAATTAGTTCCTTGCTTTTCCTTACGAAGCAAGCCTGTAAATGTGTATTATGTGATATCAACAAATGAAGCTTCGTTAGGATGTGTATATGGAACAGGAAAGGAAGGTGAATTACCAGAGGAAACCCCACCTTCTTTGCCCATTTTTACACTTGATACCAAACTGCCACTGACAAGGAGTATTGGTCATAACCCTTCTCATAGTATTCTCTCTCACTGTTCCTCTCCTGTGATGATTCGACCTTCCTTTAGTCGTAATGATGATTTGCATCACTCCTCTGCCTTTTATGTCCCTTCACCTTTGGGTCTACGAACCTCTTCATTGGCTCCTTTTTCTAACGAATGGATGGAAGAAACGACTTCGGTTAGCAGTGATTCGCCAAGTATACCCTTGTATCAAGAATTTGAAAGAAGAAATAGTGCTACTGAAGGAAGATCGGTACTAGAGAGTAGTCGAAATCGTGTTCGTTCTCCACTTGTATCCATGGAGTGAATTGTTTGTTCAATCAAATACATAATGAGTTAATAACCATAACTGAAGATTTCTGTATACAAACATAAGTACAAAGAACTATTACTCCATAGGAGGTTTCATTCGACTTGATAATTCAGCTAATAAGCTTCGTTTCGGAACATCTGAAGGATGAAGAATACGAATTGAATCAACCGTCTCTTGATTCTTACTCATATACAACATATCCAGATTACTACGAACGAAGTTTTCCATTTGTTCAATCATCTGTCCCAAGTTCTGTAAATGATCTTCATCTGTTCCATATTCCATTATTGAAGAGGCTTGACGGGTTAATGACCCATTCTGTTTCACTGTTCCTACAGTAGCATTCTGAAGAGTCAAGTAAAGCTGAATTGAAGTAGTCAAACGATATTCAGCTCTCTTTCCACTTCCATCTGGAACAACTTCTACTAGATGAAACGAGTGCCAAGACCCAGAAGTACCAACACCCGAATCATCATACACCTCTTCGCATGATCCCCTCAATTCTCATACATACCTTTTAAGATCAGAAAACAACCACAGATATTAGCGCCATTATTCCACATATACACTGACGATACACCTCCACCATAGTACCTATATGATAATCCAAGGATAATAATACATTTCTCGATATTTGTCAAATAGAAAGTTCGCTTTCTCCTCTAATTCACGAGTTTCAGGAGGAGGATAGAAGCCTTCAGAAGAAGGGGGACAATACTTGTTAGACCAAGGAGACCTATTGATTAAAAGTTAAGAAATCTGTATTTTACCTATAAGACTCTCCATTCGAGTTGAAATCACTGAGAATGAATTCCTTCTTGCTCTCTTCATCGTATCCCTTAGTTAAAGGAAATTCGAGATGCTGGAGCAGTTCACTTGAGAGGTCTTCTCTCAACAATGCAATGGAACGGAAAGTAGACTCAACTTCCTCTGGAGGGAGTCTACGAAATAGATTTAATGCAGATTTCATAGGATCCATCGTGAATTGAAGACTATCTGGGGCGTTGAAAAGAAGCAAATAAACGAAGAAACGGTTCTTTTGATAATTTAGCGGTCTTTGGTGAAAGCTAGGAATCGGAATTCCTGGAAATGGGTCGATTATTGACAATTCTTTACAAGCGTTATTCTCCTTATTACTTCTTTGACAGAGAGTTCTCTTTGGTGTTCTGGTTTAGAATCGACTTTCCATGGATACTGAAACGAAAAAGAGAGAACACCATGCTCCTCGAGCTGGAAGCAAGGCAAATAAGAAGAAGGCGGTCCGAAATAAGAAGTTTGGTATTACTCCTCAGCCAAAAAGTACTCATCCAGGAGTATGACTGGTCGGATGAAATGTGACATAATAGGCATTCAGTGTGAATTCCGCAGTTAGTGCACACCGTTCGATTCAACGGAATCTTGACCGTGGATATAAGAAGGTTCATGCGCCGATTGCAAATCGTTCTGCTGGAACGAATCCACCTATGGTAATTGTTGTTATGGGGCCCCCAAAAGTTGGAAAGACAACACTTATTAAGGTATTCTATGGTTGTATGAGTTGATTCTAGTCACTGATCAAGAAATATACAAAACAGACATTGACTGATGTCCGTGGTCCGATTACTGTTGTCAGTGGAAAGAATCGTCGTCTCACTTTTATCGAGTGTCCTAATGATATTTCCGGGATGATTGATCTTGGAAAGATTGCTGATTTGGTTCTTCTGATGGTGGATGGCAGTTTTGGCTTTGAGATGGAAACTTTTGAGTTTCTGAATGTCCTTCAAACTCATGGATTCCCTCGTGTATTAGGTGTCGTGACCCATCTAGATGCCTTTAAAGAAAACAAGACCCTGAAGAATACAAAGAAGATCTTGAAGAATCGTTTCTGGACTGAGATTTATCAAGGAGCTAAAGTATTTAACATTCCTGGTCTAAGTAATGGGAAGGTGAGACTAGATTGGTTTAGTAATGTGTAGTACCCTAAGGCCGAAGTCAACAATATTTGTTTGTATATAAGTCGTATTAAGACACGCCCATTGACTTGGCGTAACTCCCATCCATTTGTATTGGTCGATCGTTTAGAAGTAACATCAGATACGAACAGTAATAGTTAGGATGTGACAGATCCCAAAGAGATTGATGCAGATGCCAACTGTAAGCGAGAAGTCACTTTGTTGTTTTGGTAAGCGGTATTCATGAATAGATATGGATATGTTCAAGGATGTAATCTGAAAAAATCCCAGTCAGTTCATCTGTTGGGTGTTGGTGACTTCCCTATCAAATCACTTGATCGACTTCCTGATCCTTGTCCTCTTCCCGAGAAGGATCCTGAAAAGAAAGGTCGTCGTAAGTTAAATGAGAAGGAGGTGTTACTCTATGCTCCTATGTCGAATGTGGGAAAGATTATGTATGACAAGGATGCAATGTAAGTGATGTGTTAAGTATTGATTGTAGGTATATTCATCTTCCATCTCTCCACTTCACAGATGAGAAATCGGATTTGGTTCAGCAGCATACTGTGGATGCCCTGCCAGCCTCTTCAAATCAACCTTGTACGTCTTTTCTCTGTGTTTAATCTCTAGTAAGTGAGGGTGTTCAGATGGTTCGTGATTTGCAACAGCTACAAGACGATATTGAGGATAAACTACACAATTCGGCGATGTCCCTATTCAAGAATAGGTGAGTGATGAAGGAGTTCGTAATAGATAGTAAAGCCTTCACAGGAGCTGAGGTCCAAAATCTAGATGTGTTCGGAGCGGAAAGTGGTTCGTCAGAGACAATGAGAAGTGTACCTGTTGAGGAGAAAGTCGATGTGGGAGATCGTGTGAGGCGTCGAGCTGTTTTTGCGAAGAGTGATGAAGAGATGCTTGGAGGTGACGAGAGTGAGGAAGAGGAGGTGATGCATTACCAGGGAGAGGGAGAGGAGGAAGAGGAGGAGGAAGATGAAGATGAAGAGGAGGGAGATGAAGCGGAAGAGGAAGAGGAGGGAGACGAAGAGGAGAGAGACGAAGAGGAGGGAGAGGAAGCGGAAGATGAAGAGGAGGAAGACGAAGAGATCGATGAGGAAAATCAAGACGATAGTGAAGAGATGGGGATGGAAGAAGAGAGTGATAATAACGGTGAAGCTAGAATACAGCAACCCAATGTTTCTCATGATAGTGATATTCGTTGGAAAGAGAATCTTTTCTATCGAGGTGAAGAAGAATTAACTCGACGTCGCGTCTTTAGTAACAATCTCATGCAATTGGTATATGGTGAAGAAGAAGTTAAAGATGAGGAAACTGATATGGTAGCTCCTAGCGATGAAGTGTCTGATGATGACTTCTTCCATCCGAAACAGACATCAAATGCAGTGATTAGTGAAGCTGCCAAGAAGAATAGGATGATGGATACTCTGGATAGTGAGAAGCTGGATATATATCCTGCTGTGAAGCATGATTGGAATGATGAAGCATTTGTTGCTAAGTTCAAGAATCACTTTGTTACAGGAGTATGGGGAGATCAGTTGAGTAGTGAGAGTGAGGAAGAAGGAAGTGAAGATGGGAATGATGCTATTGTTGATCTCGAGAATCAAGAGGATGAAGAGGAGGATGATGGGAATGAGGAGGAAGAGGGGAATGAAGAGGATGAAGAAGATGAGAATGAGGATGATGAGGACAAGGAAGACAAGGAGATGGAAGAAGGAGCACATGATGAAATTATATCAGAGGAAGAAGGAATGTCTGATCCAAATCCAGTGACATATAACTCGATTGAGGAAGAAAGAGAAGCGAATGCTCTGAAGAAGGCTGCATCTCGTGCTGCCAAGGATGCTGCAGAACTGGAAGCAGCTCAAATAAGCTCCGATGATGAGAAAGCAAGTAAGAAGAAAGAGAAAAAGGAGAAAGATGAGGATTATTTTGACTTGATGAAACGAAAAAGAGCTGAGCAAGAAGAGAAAGCGAGAAAAGAATTTGAAGATGTGCCACAAGCTGAGAGAGATTTATTGTTGGGTCTCCCTACAGGCACGTATTGTCGAATTCTGCTTGAAGAAGTACCACCTGCATTTATCCGTCTGGCTCGTCCTGAAGTCCCAATCATCGTTGGAGGACTTCTCGATAGTGAAGAAGCCGTTGGTATGGTGAGAGTATATACTGACTCAATCTCTGATTCATAGGTGCGAATCAAGAAACATCGCTGGCATCGCCGTATTCTTAAATCCAATGATCCTCTCATTGTTTCATATGGGTGGCGACGATTCCAAACCATGCCTGTTTATGCTATGGAAGATGCCAATAAGCGTCTTCGAATGATCAAATATACCCCTGAATATATGCATTGTCAAGCCGCCTTCTATGGGCCCGCAGTTCCTACTAATACGGGATTGTTGGCAATTCAGAAACTTAACAGTAATACTCCCGAATTCCGTATTGCTGCCACCGGCACGGTTCTAGAACAAAATGAACATTTTAGAATTGTGAAGAAGTTGAAATTGGTTGGGTAGGTATGGTTGTGTCATGTGATTATTAGTCACCCATTCAAGATTTTCAAGAATACTGCTTTCATTAGGGATATGTTCAATTCATCAATTGAAGTCGCCCGCTTCGAAGGAGTAAAAATTCAAACTGTTTCTGGAATTCGTGGTCAGATCAAACACAAGTGTCCAGGACCAGCCGGATCCTTCCGAGCTACTTTTGAAGATCAGATTGTGATGTCGGATATTGTGTTCTGTCGCACTTGGGCACCGGTTCCAATTCAAAAATTCTATAATCCGATGAACGATCATTTGGTGGATGATGTTTCCGTGGGTATTTTTGGAATTGAATTAGGAATAGAAATGGGTTCGAATGCGTACAACTCGCGAGCTTCGTCAGCAAACAGGTACCCCTGTGCCTGTGAATCCTGATAGTGAATACAAGCCTGTGATCCGTCAGGAGAAGGTAATGCCCGAGATTCGAATTCCATCGAAACTCCAGAAGGAGTTACCTTTCAGTGTCCAGGAAAAGACACGTGCAATGGTAGAAGAGAAGCGGAAGAGAAAGGAAAGAAAGAGAAAACCAAAGCCCGATGAGATTCCGGAAAAGTTGATTGTGGATCATGATGAGCGCAAGAAGTAACTGTAAGAGCGAAGAATAATACATAGGAATTCAATGGTGCAGCGGCTTATGTTAATGAGAGAAACTATGATGAAAACGCGTGAGTTGAAGAGACAGCAAAAACTGGAAGAAAAGAGAAAGAAGGAGGCAAGAGAAGAACTAAAGCGAAAGGCAGTCATGGATGCACGGAAGAAACGATCCTATGCTCTGAAAGGAGCTGCGGAAAAAAGACGTCAGCAGCAGTAATAGTTCTTTTATTGTCGTGTTTGTCAAGGGAACAAAAATGGATCAATTTTTGGCACAGGAAAAAGAGTTCATAGTATCTTTTCAAAATGATTACTGCTACTGTGATTTTACCTTTAATTGTGATGTGTGGAGTCGGTACGAATGTAAGTTGGTTGATGAAGTTTTAGTCGCTTCGACGCTTTGCGGAGGCGTTTCTTCTACAAACGTGGACGACCATATTGAGAAACTGGTTGCTGACTTCAAGGGAGAGGTGGAAACTAAGCTGAATCAGCAGTTCACTACTTTCAAGGCTGTCGAAGCTACCCAGCAGGTTGTATTATTGTGTATGAGGTGTTTGAGGTACAGGTGGCTGGAATGAATTACCGTGTGAAAGTAGATATTGGTGACAACAAGGCCATTTTCCTGCAGTTGTAATTGTTTTTTCATGGTATTTTACAAGTAGTTACGATCGCTTTGGCGATGTTTCCTTGACAAGTGTGGAAACTGGAAAAACTCTTCAGGATTCCCTTCTTCCCTATTGAGCACTTTAGTGAGTTTGTTACAACAATTACTTCTACACTTATGGTACAGTTAAGCTAATTCATCACTGCTATCTTGCCAGTCGCTTTTATCGGAATCGCTTTCGGAAGATGATTCCCCAAACTCCAATGGTTTATGATATATACAGCATTCTGTTCATAATAATCCACTTTCTTAACTTACTTTTAGAACTACGATGATGCATGTGTTCATTATCAATCGTATCTTCAGTCCAATGCACATGAGGTCGTAACCGTAATTCATACACATTTGTACTGCTCGCTGTTCGTTTACTCGTCTCTATAGGATGATTACTCACACAAAATCAAGAAACTCGTCTCTGCTTTCACCCGCACCTCTGACATAATTATTCTTCAAAGACAAAAGAATTCTGTGTTCCTGCTATTGAATAGAAATCAGTACTTTTTCTGGAATCGGACCCAAATTTCCAAATACATAGGTAATTACCAGGCTTGATTTCCTATTCACTTAGTTTCGTTTCGTAAATCAGATGGCAAAGAGATCAGGTCGAGGAAGACAACAACCGCATTCCAAAAAGCCTGCGAGGACACAAGGCGAATCAAGGAGAAACGATGATATTGACTGGAATATTTCTAGTGATGAAGCTGAGGGAGAGGAGAATTTCGAGTTCCGGTCGGCTTCGGACAATTCTGAAGAAGAAATAAATCCAGAAGATTTGGAAACAGCTGAGGAACGGAAACTGAGACTGGCAAAAGAGTATTTGGAGAAAGTCCGTTTAGAGGAGGAAGAGAAAGATGAAGATGGTGATTCGGACCATTCAGGAACAGAAGATGAAGGTGTTGAAGAAAGAATCGAGAAACGACTACAACGAGAAGCTGATGAGGTATTTGGTATGATATTGCGTTAATATTAGGCAAAGGGTCGTATATTTAAGGAGGTAGCATCACAACTGAAGGAAATGACTCTTCCTGAAGGTCGTTTCTGTAAAGGTCATCTAGTTCGGATTTGACTGGGGTGTAATGATGTAGATGCCTGTAACATGTACAGATATATCTGGAGACGAGAAGTATATTGTGAGTGGAGGGAAAGATTGTAAAGCATGTTTATGGGATACTGAAAGTGGTAAAGTGATCACTATCTTTGAGGGCAAGCGAGAACGTTTTGATAGTCCCAAACGTAAAGAATTGAATTGTCATCGAGGTGAAGTACTTGCCATTCAAATGTCTTATGACGGGAAATATGTAGTTACAGCAGGTCGTGAAGGGTTGATTCGAATCTGGGATAGTCGTGTTGGGAGTATCATTGGTGAAGAAACTGCAGAATCGGTTGTGAATACAGTAAATGCGGCAAATGGACGACACATATTGCATGTAACAGATTGCAAGGAGATTCTCCGAGGTCATCGAGGACTGATCTCCTCACTTTTTCTCCAGAGAGATAATATTGTATAAATAAGTGAAATAATTGATTTGTAGTTGTATTCGGGCGGGCTAGATAATACTCTGAAATTATGGAATATTGTAGATACAACATATATTGATACATTGTATTCGTTCTTTAAGTGAAGATGATACATAGATATGGACATGACACCCTGATCACATCTATCAGTGGTCAACGAACAGCCTTACCATCCCACAACAATACTCGGATTATCTCATGTTCTACTGATAACACACTCCGTTTGTGGAAGATTGAGGCAAACACGCAGATGGTTTATCGAGGTCGACGCACGGATCTGAGTATGGAGTGTTGCTCCATGGTATCTTCAACATACTTCCTCACTGGAGATATGAATGGAAGTCTGAATATGTTTACAGCTGATAAGAAGAAATCCGTGTATTCGGTAAAAGTAGTATTGAAGATGAGTGTGTGATCATAGAATGCTCATGGACTGGAAGAAGAGAAAGGAAAGTGGATTGTGAGTTTAGGATCTTTACCATTTACAAATCTGGCAGCTTCGGGGTCCTACTCAGATTGTGTTCGATTTTGGGATGTGAATCCTTCAAATCGTGAAAAGGATGGAGAGATTCTAAAACCAGTTGCTGCTCTCCCAATGGTAGAAAATGAAAGAGAAAATGACGTGTAGAAAGGATTTGTAAATTCTATCTCGTTTGCTCCTTCTGGAAGATTTGTAGTCATGGGTATTGGACAAGAGCATCGTATGGGCAGATGGTGGCGTTTGAAGGGTGTAAAGAACGGAATCTACATCCAGAATCTGAATCTTGATTTATCCGTTTAATTCTTTTATTAACAAATGTTTACGGGAATCATAAAATGAACTGAAGCAAAACTTAATCCAACAAGTCGGGATGATCTGCCCAGAAGGGCTTGTCACGAATCACATCACAATGAAGCACAACCGTCTCATAAGCATTTTCACTCATCGCTAGTACTTCCTCCTTTGTTAGTGATGTACTGACTGTATTAGGTTGTTCTTCTAGTCGTCGAAGAATCAAATCACGTCTTTCACGAATGATGATACTGCCTTTTTTAAACCTATTATTCAGTCCAATCTCAAGAAGAACTCACATTTCAGATTCATTATTGTAATTAATACCAAATTGAGAGAACAGAATTTCATTCTTATCAGCACTTAAACTGCCATTCAGAATCTTCTCTGCATCTGTTGTAGATTTACCCCCTTTTAGTACCAAAGCCCAAAAAGCAGTATTGTATAGGTTGTTGATGTGAGTGTCCGCTTGTCGCCATGAAATGTAATCGCGAATATTCTATATGTTGAGAGGAACAAGTAAAATAACTTGAAGAGTTGGATACACAATGATTCGGCCATCAAACGAAGGAGGATACTGTAAGGGTGTAGGCATGAATTGTGGCCAGTAAAAGACATACATGGAGGAGAACTGAGAAACAATAGTTGTCAAAATCTTCTCTCGACGACGATTAAACAGTTTTGCTTTCCGTTTGAACACAAATGAGTACTCATCACTTTCACCAATTGCTAGTACACAATCCCCCAGAGATTTCAAGATCTCCCCTGCCACCTAAACGTCAATATATTCATTTAATATTGACTTTATTCATCAATGATAAGGCTCGTCGATCATTTGGTTTCTCAAAACCATGTGCTTCAGTGAATCTATTGAATAACCATAAATATAATCATCCCCACTTGTGAAATCCCTTTCCATCCACCCTTACAACAAAATAGGTGTTCAATAGGATTCTATCATCTTGTTCAAAATGCTTAACATATCTGTATATGATGTGTATAAGGGGAACATACTGATATTTGGTATTAGCCATCTCGAAAAACTATTCAGAAAAGAGTTAGACCGAAAACTAAGTTATCGGAAATACTTCATTATTTCTGTCTTTGTGTAAATCAGACCGATTTGTTGGATTAGGAACCACGGGGGAAAATGATATCTCCTAATCCAAAATAGAGACGGACCCTAATTTATAATCTAATAGGAGTCCCTTCCGGACATCTCTCAATTCATTGTCAAAGAATGCTACAATTAGAGTTGTACTAATTTTGAACAAAGAACTATCTGATACAGCATTATGGAGTCTTGAAATCCTAATTAAATATAGGATCAAGTTAATTGCTTGTGTATGTCTCAATCACTATTCTCTCTTCAATCCTCCATCCTATTCATTTCATTCTGTTGTTTTCTTCTTTCTATTCTTACTCCTAGTCATCTTTTCGTATTCTGCCGTCTGTTTCTCAAATGAGGATTATATCAGGATCACTATGAGTACTGAGAATTATGCATCTCGAGAATCGTTTAAGATATTATCAGGATCCTGTATCCTGTTTTCATCGCCAGAATTCAACTATAACAATTACTAATATGTGTATGAACGATATTTAAGTACTTCTTATAATCATACTCTTATCATGATAGATTCAGCTCAAGATGAATGGTTGTGTATGGATCTCAGTGAACGATCAATAATAATACAGTATTCAAGAGTACGAGGTCTCCTGTTATTCTAGAAGAGAGTCTTAAATTTGCTTTCTATCCTCCTATCCATAAGAATTATACATGGAAATTCTCTGATGCTTATCACTCCAATTGGAAACAAATTCTTACAGTCATGATGAATGGATAACTATCATTTTAGGACATCTTCTATCTCGTTTCCCTCTACTTATTACTTCAGGAAATCATTCAATAGAGTGAGAGAATGGCTTCTATGGATATTCAGTTCGGATACTCCAGGGAATCCTTGTTTACATGAATGAAATAGAAGTGTATTGAGATAACATATCTGAAGGACTGATTGGTTATACCACTCTCATCACTCATTCCTATGATGATGATTATCGATGAATCATTCTGTCTGTCGTTTTTGGAGAAATGAGTGAATCTGTGATTACTGTAGAGCTACATTTTACTGTTACTGCTGAAAGAACATTAGAGTTCAACTGTTTCATTTCTGTACATCTGGAATCTCTGAAATTAATTCTTGTTCTATCCACCTTCTATCTCGGCTTTTGGTTCGTTTATTTATCCTTTTCTGTTCTTCTATCCTTCTTCTCTATTCTATGAACAATCGTTATTCATCATTCCTAACAATACATATTTCTACACTTCTCCTCACATTCAGGGAGATAATCTATCATTTCATATCATTG
>JANPWN010000109.1:0-15491 GCA_027406425.1 Blastocystis sp. subtype 8
GTATTGGACTCAACCTTCATGTCGGGAGCCGCCGACATAAAACGCTGAGCAGCAAACTGTAGAGTAGCAGGCTTACTGCAAATGCTCTTAGCAAACATAACAGACTTCGAAGCGAGCATGGCAAACGATTACTGTCGAAAAGATGGAGAAACTTAGACTCTGCAGAAAGCATGTGAATCCCGCGATTCTAGTTTAAGTCCCTTTATCTCTATAAATAGAATGTGAAATGAACAATTAGCATCACAACTAATTTATATTTACCTTTTAAAACCATCCTATGTTTCTGCTGATATCATTATCTATTACACTCCTGTGCACTGTTGCATACATGGAGAAGAAACAGAAGGAAATCAAGTTTAAGCCTGGAGAAACCCCAACTCCGATGAGGATGATGGAGGATCCAACGTTGTGGCATGTAATGCCTTCCCGTAAATCAAAGAGCAAGAAAGATGATCCTATGCCTCCTCCTCCAAAGAAAGGGAAGAGAATCGTATTAGATGAAGATGAATACGTTGAAACACTTGGTAAAGTAATCGAACGAGACTATTTTCCAGATTTAGATAAATACAGGACCCATTTGGAGGTTGGTCTGATAAGTTTGAACTGATGATTTAGTATTTGAAAGCTGTGGAAGCGAAGGACTTTGATCGAGCGGAGCGTTTAAAATATCATTTACTCGTTATTCAAAAGGCGGAAACACCAGGAGCTACTCCTGCTGTAACGCCCGCATATCCTGCTGGAGCAACCCCAAGTGCAGAAAATGATGTATATTCTAAAGCAGTTACTGGAGAAGAGGAGAATGTGTGGGTAGTTCATGATGTGGATAATAAGGAAATTCGTATTCCATCAAACATTTCTATTGGTGAATTGGCAAATATGATAACAAGTGAGGATAATGACAACTTTCAGCAGAAGCAAGAACAAGAACAGAAGCGGTTACGTGAGAAGTACTGGTGGCTCTATGGCGGGGAAGATCCGGAGAAGCGAAAACGGCTGATGATGTACGACGAAGAACAGATTAAGATGTTGGAAGATGAAGCTATTCGCGCATCTTGGCCTCGCCATCTTCAAAATGGATTTATGGATACACCATCCATTGAAGATGCTTATGATACTTGTGGCGTAAAACTCTTAACAGATGTAAAAACTACTCAAAAATTGCTAATCAATCCAAAGAATACTCGTCTACGAACCTATAAAGAAATGGAGACAACGATGATGCCTCCTCCTCCGAGGCCTATAGCTCCAATAAACGAGTTAATTGCAACTCCTGCCCCTGAACCTGGTGTAGATTTCACACCTCAGATGGAATGGGGAGATATTGAAGGCACACCAATGACTTTAGGTTCTGCTGTGGTTCCTTTAGATATGCCAATGACTCCCTTGCCAAAGGTGAACAAGCGAGAAGCTGTTGCGGATCGATTATATAAGAATATGAAGAGAGCTCATCATACATCCCGTGTGACAGCTCCTGTAGTAGGAGGGTGGGAGTGGTTTTGAGAGATGATAAATAGGAATCCTGCAATGTCTCCAGCAGCACAACGACTCCAGCAACGAGTGAAGGGAAAAGTGTCTTCGATGGATGCGATGCTGAGAAAATCATACACACCAGTGACAACTATGGCTACATCGACAGGTGGAATGACACCTGGTCTAACTCCTGGAATGAAGAAACGAGTTGGCTTTGTATCAACGCCTGCAGGAGCGAAAAGTGATAAGAAGGTTGTACTTAAGTCCTCAATTACAGACGGTTTATTGTAATATAGGGTATTTGTTAAGAAACAGAACACTCAACCACGGTAAAAGAATACACTAGGATACCAAGGTGTGCGAATACAGAAGCAGAACAAATAGACCAAGAAGCAGATAACAAAGAGCATACAATACTTTTCAATCATTCCATTCACTTCTTCCTATCCAATTATTGATTCACAGATATCTTACTCCTGCATTCTTCGTCCTTTCAATCAATCCAACTACCAGAATTGCACAAACAATGCACAAACCTCCTGTGACTACTCCCTCTGCTATTGTCTGTTGGTTCTGACCCTGATGAAGGAAGATATGACAACCACTATGATCACAATCAAGGAATGACGGACCGTTAATAATATCATATGCAAAACCTGTGACAGCAACAGAATATACAATTAAGGATGCAATGAGGTAAATCCGATAATTGCCCAGAACAGAATACACATACTTATTCAGGAAGAGATAAACGTATGCTGCAAGAGGGAGACCAAAGACAAAGATACAAAGAATGATAACTTGTGGCCATGGGAAACGGTAAATGTTGATCTATGAATGAGGAATCCTCTTTTCTTCTACTGTAACGTGAATTTTCGAACGAACAAAAGAAGCGATATTCTCTGCTCGAACAGGGAAATCCAAATTGTACTCATTATCAGGATTCAGCTAGATATCAGGAGTATTGAGAAAGATGACCTTCTTGCCCATAACTTCGTCCTTTGGAAGATATGTGATAATAGGAGCTGTTTGGAAATCATGATACTGGAAGATACGAGGGCAATTGTCAATGGCAACACGGACAAACAAGACATCTCTGTCCACAGTTTCCTTCAGACTGTTGAATGCCTTGGCGACCTTTGCAAACTCTTGGTTTGTAGCTCTATAGTAAACACAGTATCTAATGAATACGGGCAGAGTCTGCAACTGTAACGGCTTCCAACAGTCGTATAGAGAATAAAAGCATCGAAATCTCGAGTCTGTTGAAGAAAGTACGTTGTATATGTATCTTCATTGAGATTAACGATATTATTTATCATAGATCCGGAAAGGTTCTCATACGCACTCTACACTCAAATGTAGACTTAGCATCTACCTCCCTCTTGCCTGCTGCTTCACTTAAGCATAAACAAAAAAGGATTGATATCAAAGCACAAATACCCTTCATAATACAGGAGATAATACGGATTCATGGTTTTTTGCATTCAAATACGAACTATTTTTGGTCAGATGGAAAATTCAGGAAGATTTTCTGAGAACATAAAAACAAACAGATCACAGTATTACACTTCAATATTGTCCGGGATACGGATAAACAGTTCCGAATCTGAAATTGCAAATCCAATCTGACTCTCAGTGGAAAGAATCTGATCCTTCTCCTCATTATTCACATAGATCGTGTATGCCTCGTTGTTAATCAAACCAACGTAGTCTCCTTCAATCAATTCCCCATTCGAGTTACCCATATACTCCTTTCCTTTTTTAAGAGAATTCTGTCCTGGGAACTTATACACCCCATCGACAGTGACAACTGCCTCTTTGCTATTCATTTCCGTCACTATACCAAGAGGGAATGGATACACCTCACCCACATGAATACTTCCATGAGGTTCCAACTTGGACTTTCGAAGAGTCACAGATTCCATGACAAAGAAGCGTTCTGCCGTTGCAGGTGCCAAATTAGCCCAGTAATATGCCAGTTCCAGATCACCTGGAGGAGGTGCAAGAGCAATCTGAGGACCAAAATCAACAAGACCACCCTGGGCAGTCATTTCACCCATAGCCAACACAACTGATCCCAGTGCGGCTCGATCTTCATAATAGACTCCAAAACGGGTAGGGGAGAAAGCACGACATCTAATAAAGGAATAGAGACCATACTTCAAGGCACTACCTCCTCCCTTCTGATGATCCAGGTAACCACCCACAAAGAGCTGGTCCGTCAGAGGATCATACTTGAACAGAATGGATTCAATTCCATTATTATTATTCTCATAGATAAATGTGAGAATAGCACTTGTTTCATCCAATCTACATCTCACAGACATGTCTCATTCATACCTGGCCATATCCATGAATCCAAAACTATCCTTCTTGATCTGCTTGATTTCTCCAACAGACAATGTCAAGTTATCATAGACAGTACCAAGACCATAATGAATAGTGCTATCTGTAGGCTTAGGATAATTCTCAGGATGCAACTGTCGATCATAGACATCCACATTTTCATCATACCACCAGGGTTCGCGAGCATGAGCCACAATGAACTTATTGGAGGAAAGACCAACAATATCATGGAAGATGTAGTCATCAGAATACTCGTAGATGGGTCCCCAGACCATATTCATGTCCTCATCTCCAGTGAGACATCCAGCTACCGCAGTAATAATGTTGTTGCGTCCATAGTATGACATGATCGCACACGACTCATTCAGGGCCATAAGTTCAGGCTGGATAGAGCCTATGGGAGTGGGAACAGAGTAGTTACCAAAAACTATGCCAATCTCACCATTCTCAAAGGTGACACGAGCTGGAATAACATGGTTGCTTCCTAGACTCAATACAATGTTTCCCTGAAGAACAATAAGATCATCAACACGATGAGCTGCTCCTTGAATCACAGGAAGATCGACCTAACATCTCACTCACTCAAAATAACTACTGTTTTTTCTGCAATCAGTCGATCGTTATCAGGATTAATGACAGACACCAGCATTTCACTATCATACTGAGCCACATGAATGATCTCATTAACTACGACCGTATGCAAATGATACATAGTCCGATTATGTATGTCTTGAATATGACGATAAATAGTCGTTCCAGCTCCCTGCTTCAGATGACCGGAGGCATCCACTGATACAACATCTCCCAACTGTACCTCCTTATTCACCTTGTCAATAGGGAAAACGACAGTCTTTGAGGAAATGTCTCTCTACAGATCAATGATATCTTATCACTCAAATACACGTTTTTCCATACTGCACCAAGCAACAATCATTGCAATAATTGCAAAAGACAGGGCGATCACGGTTTTGCCCAGATCACTCCTAAAGAAGGAAACGCCTTTTGATGGTGAAGATTGCGTATCTTTCTTTGCTTCTTGGTCAACTATAGGTTCTGACATAAGAAAAAAGCAGATATACCAGAAAACAATAATGTTGCGAGAGATGAGACATTATACCGCCACCCCAAGTTTCCACTTTTAGCAAGATTTTGGAAAAAACATACAAAACCATCAGAAGTAAAAGAACTACTTAACGTTTGACCCACTGCTGCGGTCTTCTTGCCTTTCTACGTCCAGGCTTCTTTCTCTCCACAATTCGAGGATCTGCCGTTAGAAGACCAGCTACTCATCAAGAAATACTTTGAACACTACCTTTTGATAGCACAGGACCATAGGTATTCTGGTAATGCTCCAAAGCCTTTGCTAAGGCAATACGAATGGCCTCAGATTGACCTGTTGTTCCTCCTCCAGTAACTGTCGCATGAACATCATACTTCTGGAAGGTCATCGTGATAGCAAGAGGAGCTAACACCTGATCTCGGTTATTACCCATAGGGAAGTACTAAACATAACTATTCGTTTGAATACTCACATTAATCAGAGACTTCCCATTGATTTCAATCTTCCCTGTTCCTTCACGTATAAACACACGAGCAGTAGCATTTTTACGCCTAGGTTTTACGTTCTATAAAATGACCTACTTGCCTCCTCCATAAGCAACTCGAGTTCCATCTTTTGTAATCTGGATATTCTTAGTAATGAAACTTCCACTACAGTGTTGGCCACGCTTCTTCTTTTCTGGCTCTTTATCCTTAACTGCTTTGAATGGCCACATCCCAAATGTATCCAACTCTTCCTCCGTTTTGTTATTCCTGTTTTCATAATAAAGCTCTCTCTTCACATGAGGAGTTCCCTTCTTCTTCTCTTCACTCTTCTTCTCTTCGCTCTTCTTCTCTACTTCAGCCTGTTGTCGCTCTGCTTTCTGCTTTATCTTCTCATCCAGATCTTCCATCTATTCATAACTGCCACCAATCTAAAATACGATCCAAGTTGGAATGGGATATTTCAGAGTATCTGATTCATCTTCAGCCGTAGTGATAATTGTATTGTCCTTGGTGATTTCCCGTTTCTTCTCTCTCAGTCCTTGGATCGATACATCGTGTTCAGGCTCCAAAAAGGATCCCTTAATTATCTCTTCTTGAATACGTGAAATGAACTCCTTCTTTACTACAGGAAGCATACCATGATCATCAACTAAATGTTACGAGAAAGTGACAGGAGAACAGTATTGTGGAGGAAGGGATTTTGAGAGAGAGTTGAAGAGCTGTTTGAATGAAGGATCCATCATAATTGTTGCAAACTACTTGTAAAGAGAAAAAAATCGAATAAACATCATAAACGAGTTGTTTTCGTTGCTGATTCGTTTTCGCCTCCACCTGAAGGGAAGAGAGAAGGTTCTCGATGAATTCCTTATCCTACTTGTGATTACGTTAGTAAGAATGCACAATATCAGGGGTTCCTTTGTTGGACGGTGAAGTAGCATTGGATGATGGGGTGGTCGATTCGGGTGACGGAGTAGTCGATTCAGGTGATGAAGTAGTCGATTCAGGTGACAGAGTAGTCGTTCCAGGTAAAGGGGTAGTTGATTCAGATGATGGTGTTTCAGATGCGGACAATGCAGTCACCTGCTCAGTTGGTGTAGATACAGGCTCTGGCGAAGTCACCTGTTCCGGTGAAGAACTTGATTCGGTTCCCAATTCATCAGATCCCACTAATCATAAATCAAAGTAATGAAAATAACAGTTAACATGATCTTTATCTTCAAGAGTAGCCAAAACTGGATTGGGTACACTTTGAGGAGGTAGAGTCACTATTTATAACAAAATCAAATTAAAAAGTACTATTTGTCTCAGGTATCTCAGTATTTCCTCCTTCTATACATAACAAAGTAAAAACAAGAACAAACGTATTTCTTCCGAAAACATCCTCTGAGAACGCATTCTCGCTAATTGTGCTCCTGCTTGAGTCAATCTTTTTCGTCAATAAATGAGATAATATCAATACTGAGTAGAAGCACATAGACAACGAACTCCTCTTGCTACAAGAATGCGAGATAACATTGGTTTTCAAAATAAAAACCGAAATTGATCAACGCAGGAGAGATCTATGAGAAAGGAGCAGTGGAAGGAATGTTCATGATTATCAAGAACGAGAAGTATAGTGGTTCGATCTGTTCATTTCATCATTGTTAGGAATTCATTGATTTGCCTACAAAAACCATTTATCTCTAACAAACAATGGACTTATTTTCATCAATGATTATCTTGTTAGTCAACTACAATTTAAATAATCCACTGATCTGTACCTTTCCATATCCCTCGAGGAACACTTTCACAAAGTCAATTCCATTCTTAACATCCTTACTTCCCATAGTCTCACGAATACTATGCATAGCCAACTGTGCAAGACCACAATCCACTGTGTAGATACCTTCTTTTGTACTCACAATAGGTCCAATTGTGGTTCCTCCATTCATATCTTGTCTTAGAACGAATTGCTGAATAGGTATATTCGCTTCATGACACAATTTCATAATTACAGATGTCGAGAGGGAGGATGTTGCGTAACGCTGCTTACAATGCTCCTTGATGACCATTCCTTGATTGATCATTGGCTGGTGATTCGATTCATGCTTATTTGCAAAGTTGGGATGAATTGCATGAGCCATATCCTAAATATCAGAAATCAATTCACAGTACAACGCAAGACAGTAACATGCTCTTACGACGAGAAATTCTCTCCATTTCAGTTGAGGGGCAGATAGCTCGGAAGACATCTCCTAACATGGTACTACCAGCTCCCATCAACGAACGAGAACCAACTTCTTCATTGTCGTAAAGTACCATTACACTAAGAATCAATTCTTTAAAGCACATTTACCGAATATTCTCTTCTTCTTCCAAATGATCGGCCGATAAGAAACCCTCAAGGGCACAGTAACTGCAAGCAAGATTATCGAGGCCCCGACCCGTAATCAATTCCTTCTTCAGTCCTCCAATTCGAGCAGCCTACTTGAAAAGACACAGACATCATTACATTCAAATCATAAAGGAATAATTCAAAGTCTAGGACGCAAGATGGAGATACATGAATATGATCACATACAAACTGGACTAACTGAGAATCATGTCGCTTGTAAATCTCCTCTTTCTCTTTATCCTTCTCTTCTCCTATAGTGAATGTTCATTCCAAGACAAACCACTAAGACCAATGATTGGTGGAAGCATCGTTTCTTTGTTTATTTCCATTGTATCTCGACTCGAAGAGTCACGAAGATGAATGGCAAGAGATGGAATAATGCCAACACATTCATCAATATTTACTAGTTTTGAGGAAATAAGACCATTTTCCTCAACCTACAAGTAATAAATCCAGTTAACATGTACAAACACACGTCCAGCGATGCCTAGATCACGATCCAACCATGATGACCATATCCCACCTCCATAGGTTTCTACACCCAGCTGACAGTATCCATTTGACTGAATCTTGGAAATCGGCTTCAACCGCAAATATGGAGAATCTGTATGCGCTGCAACAATAGAATAGCCATTTCCTTCTTTGTAGTGACCGCCTACTGCGATAGCAACAACAGCAGATTCATTTCGAGTAAAGAAGTACTTTCCCATGGGCTCAACACTCTTTCCCCAAGTTGTCTTTTCACTCACACGTCTGAATCCACTTGATGTAAGACGTTCGCAACATTCCTTGACAACGTGGAAGTTGCTGCAACTTCTCTTCAGAAATTGTACAAATGATTCCGCAGATTTCAAATACTCAGTTTCCATTTGCATATAAAAAAGCTATGTCAATCATTCGCTTGGTATGAGTATTACTGAGAGTACCCGACTTCTGTCGTCGTTCTCGGACTATGATAATCTTGGAAACCAAACGATATCTGTGGAGTTGATGTGAAATGTTTATATGTAGTTTATAGTGGAAAAAGAAATTGAAGATGCTTCTATTCTTCAAAAACTTCTGAATATTTTTAAGGTAGACAAGATACGGGCTTTTGTAGTGAAAGATATCCTGGCTCTTTTCATTTGAGTTAAAACCTTCATCATGTACATGCAAATCAGATGGGGATTGATGCAAAATACATTGTGATTTTTTTCAACAACTGGGGCGAAGTGATTGGAGTTCATATGGAGCAGCGAGTGCGAATTTGAATTTTTATCATGACTCTATAGCCACAAGTTGATATTTCAGGGAATTCAGTGTCTTCACGATTTCTGGAATTGTATATCTACCATTCTATGTTCATTGTTCTAGAAGTGAAGGTCACATAACAAGATGTTTTTGTGTCGATTATACTCATGCAGAAGACTCTGTTGCTTATTTACCCACAACAGTGACGATTAATCTAGGATCGAATTGTACTTTCTTTTCGTTCATTCTCAACTAGTTCTTGTATATTCTTCCTCCGTTTCTCGTCCTGATTATATAAAGACTCTGGCTGTTAATGCTACGAATACGCCTTCACCCACTTCAGTAAAATACCTAAAGTCATCCACGATCTCGGTTCGGAAGAATGACAAGTATAGTGATCAACCTCTCAAAACTCTCTCAACGATTCGTTCGGATGATCGAACAGTAAATCTCAGTGGAGTTATTGTGAAAGCGATGGAAATTCAGCAGTGTGGAAGTGGAGATTACAAACGGAACATCTTCATTATTGACGACTCTTCAACAGTTCCCTTTTTAATTTCTGTATTTTTCAAGGATCAATGTTCCGGAGATATCTTTTCTGTAACCTATCTTTCTGTTCTTGATTCTAGGTGTTGGGATCCCCCATTTTCTTTTCCACATTAAAGATCTCTTCTTACAATGGTGGTTGTACAGGTGTAGCTTCTTCATCCTATACTGGAGTGACTGTATTTAATTTCGTGAAGAATCAGGTACATTGATGATTCCCTGTTGAGACTCAGTTTGAATCGATTCTCACGTTCATTGACGTTGATTCAACAGTCAGTCGCTGTAATGAACTGACGTCCTGGTTTATGAATGTGAGATCCATTGGTTTACCTGATATTAAGCTCTCTGGAGATGTTTTAAATCAAGTCATGAAACAACAGTACTGTAAATTATTAGCTTCGGTATCTGAGGAGTTGGTATTGAGTTCAAGTTTAATTCTAGAGATGTATTTGATGCAGTTGTGAAAGCTGTTGATTTTGAACCGATTAATCAAGAATACGTAAGTAAATAGAATTTGGTACCATATAGGTTTCAACAATCACCTGCTTCGATTCTTCTCTAGTCTATCTAACATCTATTCCAACCAATCATACAATGAAAATCCAAGTAAATTCGCGGATTCGATGTGAACCAGTATCTATGGGTTCTTTTGTTCATGTATAGTATTTTTCTCATTCACGGAGACTACCATGCTTAAAATTCTTCAATTTAGTGTGTCGAAAGGGAACTATTCAATTCACAGATCGATCTTCCTTTTTAGTGATTCCTTCTGATCTTATTATTGCTTTGGAACTAGGGAAGCTGTGGAGACTTGCTGTGAAAATGCCACTGACAACAGAACCGATCTGTCGATTCCCACCAAATGTAACTGCAAAACCTGAATTACTATGTAATATCGATCATCCAGGAACCTATGCTCTTCGATGTAGTGTTCTTCATGTCGAACAGCTAAATGAGATGGATTTGGTATTACGAGTAACAGATGGAACGGCAGAATGTTTAGTGAATATGGATGCAAAGTGTCTAGCTCTTTTCCATGTTCCTTCTCTAAATCAACTAGTAAGTTGTGACAGTTGTGTATAACAGTTAGGCAGAGTTAATGAGCCAACATCGGTATTGTATGGAATTAGTCGTTACATTTGATAATATGGATAGCAATATAGGACGAGTTGTATCATCCTTTTGTGTTTGTTTACTAAAACAATATCCACTTAGACACACTTTTGATGAATGATACCCACTCCACTTTCATCATATTCACTCTTTGTAACCCACATCTGCTTGAAAGAAGAAAGAGTGGTTAACAAAGCACCTCCAATCCACACCATGTACTTGCGTTCAGGAGAAGCCAGTACCTTCACCTTGACATCGGCAGGTACAAGCGACAAAAGTTCCTTCTGAAGACGCTCACCAATTCCAGGATACATAGTAGAGCCACCCGAAAGAATAATGTTGTTGTAGAGAGATCTACGAATATCCACATCACACTTCTGCACAGTAGAATAAGTCGTTTCATGGACACCTCCATTACGCAACTCGCGTCCAGCCATGGAGGGGTTGAACAACACCTCAGGAACTCTGAAACGCTCATTACCAATAGTGATTATATTGCCATCAGGAAGTTCATAATCTCTCTCAATTGTAGAACCTTCATTAGCAATCTTCATTTCCTTATCAAAGTCATAGGCTACATAACACAGTTTCTCCTTGATATCACGGACAATCTCACGCTCAGCACTGGATGTGAAGGTATATCCGCGTTCTGTAAGAATTGTTTGCATGTATTCGGTGAGGTCACGTCCCGCAAGATCCATCCTCAGAATGGCGTGAGGAATAGAGTATCCCTCATAGATTGGAACAGTGTGGGTAACACCATCTCCCGAATCCACAACAAGACCGGTTGAACGACCTGCAGCATAGAGAGACAGAACAGCCTGAATCTGGATGTACATGGCTGGGATATTGAATGTCTCAAACATAATCTGAGTCATGCGCTCACGATTCGCCTTGGGATTCAGGGGAGCTTCGGTCAACAAAACAGCATGTTCCTCGGGCTGGGCACGAAGCTCATTGTAGAAGGTATGATGCCAAATCTTCTCCATATCATCCCAATTGGTAACAATTCCATGCTCAATGGGGTATTTCAGATTCAGAATACCCCTCTTAGATTCAGCTTCCTCACCAACGAAGCAGTCTTTGTTCTCCATTCCCACCATGTACATAGGAACCTTGGGACGACCTACAATCGACGGGAAAACAGCACGGGGAGCATCATCCCCTGAGAATCCAGCCTTACACATCCCAGAACCGTTATCAATGATAATTGCTAGATATTAGATTCTACTCATTGGAATTCCCATACACTCTTCTGACATCTTTAGAAAACGACTATTAACAATATTCAACAAGGTTTTTGTCACAACTCCTTCAAGGAAAATGATAAAACCCCGAGCACTGAATATTGGTAACAATCTATCTTTTATTATTTTCAGAATACCATAAGATTCATAGTTGTAGATTCTTATAGAAGGATACTAAGAATCGACGATCCATACCTAGAAGTCATTCTTTTATGTACTATCTTGTTCTTCTATCATTCTTCCATTTACTCCATTGGAATCAGATGTAAGTGTAAGTGCCTCATTTCAAGAAAGTAGGTCTCTCATATCCCATCCTACTTTCCTGATATTCTATTAACCAAATTTAGTCAAATTCGGTTGTCTTTGATTATTCAGTTAATTGTTATGTATCCAGGTGTAAAGCCACCTCCAGAGGTAGATGCAGATGCTCTGAATTCTGCATTCACGGAATGTTCAAATGTGCTCCACATTGAGAACTATACATGTTCAACGAAACTGGACTATGCGAATGAAAGAAGGAGTATGAGCTTATGATATAGATATTCATCATAGTTCTTGAGGAGAAGAAGACAAAGAAGAAGGGATGGAACAAAATGGGTATGGTTTACTATATCTATTTGATTTTGCAGTTATTCCAGATAGCAACAATGTTCCAATGTCGAATTGGTGTGCTCTTTTAAGTTATCGTGTAAAGACTAATATTTTGGACACGTTGGCAGCAGATCAGACTGAAAGTCTAGATTTCAGGCAAAAGGCCAGACAAATTGTGGATGTATGTAATCAATCATCGATTGTAGAGTTTATTTGAGTGGTTTGACGAGAAGAGAACGATTACTCACAATACAGAACAGGCTACTACAATAGTAAAGGAAGTTATGACCTTCCGTAAGAAGACGAAGGATTGCTATTCCAAAAAGCAACCGACTCCACTCACATTCTGGGAGCCTACATTCAAGACTGCATTCCCAATGATGAATGAAACAGGATCGTCCAGCATCATGTTACATGAGCAGATTGCTGGCTTTATTGATCAAGGAATTAAAAAATTTGATGCTGACTTACTGAAAGGAATTATTCCTGAGAAGTTTTATGATGGTATCCAATTCTACATAAATTACATCCTTCGTGTAATCCATATTCAGATCCCAGATGAGGATATTGTAAAAGCAACAAGAAATCAAGCGAATCAAATTGATGCATTATCTGAGTACACCATTGGAAACATTATAAGTGTAATGAAATTGGTTTTTTTCATGCTATACAATCCTGTTAATGGAGTCATGGTTGATGATAAAGAACATCGTATGGAATGATGAGGATGATGAGGTGTAGTGGAAGCATATATGGTGAGTGATATTCGTAGCTTCACAAACATCTTGTATGGACGAATTTGTGGTCAGTTTGCACCACTTCAAGACCCTGTATTCGTTCAATTACTACAGGCGACCATAACAAACGCCTTGTTTGTACATACCTCACCATTGATTCAAGATGTGGTTTGTCAGCGTTGTAGAGAGAAGAATGACGCTTTTATTGCGGCATTCGAAGCATATCAATCATCTCATCCTGAAGGAATTCCTGTGATTGATATTCTAACAGATGAGTCGGATCCTAAGACGCAAGAATTCATTACAAGTATTGATACAACACTTGAGATTGCATCTCCAATGTATAAGATCCGTGGTTATCAAGCACTGATGACAGTAAAATAGGATTAGAGGTAATGACAGATAGAATATGTTCCATTATGTGTATCAGGAGTTACAGAAGAAGAGTATCACAATGGAGACGCCGGAGATTATGGATAACATCAATACTTTCATTCTCCTTGTGAGTGTATCTGCTAATGATGATGAATAGTTGAATTATGAGTACTTCTATCCTGATCTCCAATTCTTATTACTTTACAGAGAATGTACACCTCTTCTTCCTGTCAATGGTAGGGATGGCAGTGGGGATTCACTATAGATACTGCACTCTCATATCTCTATGCAGCATTCAACAAAGTGTGTTCCGTTATTGGATTTGCTGTGTTATGTGTTTGTTACAAAGACAAGTACAAGATACTCGTAACTGTTACAGATACAAGTATTGGGAAGAGGCTCTTGTGTAGGGTTGCCAGGTATTGAAGGTGCAGAAGTATTAGGCATGTACTGAACAGCAGTATTGGACTAAATCGGAGCATTGGAGGTAGGTACTTCAGGAAGGTTAGGATTAACAGGAGTAAGAACAACTGATACATTTTCTAATTGAGTTGCAACCTTGAAATCCTCTTTATTAGCAACTAGATACATTGTTTTCAATGATACTAATGTCAAATAGAATTCAATAATTAGAAGAAAAGCTGCAAATGAAAGTAATTCCAAGATGAGAGAAGTTGTAGGTGAACTTGTTGAGCCACTGTATGAATGCATAAACAATCAACTATGTCAATACGATAAGACCATTTACAGTCCTATTAATCTTTGTATCCAAATTCTCATATCTCTTACAACTATTTACTTCATCTGAACGGGTAATCTTTTTGACCCCTTCTTATCCTTTCCAAAAACAGATTCAAATCATCCATAAGCAGGATATAGCTTTCTCCCTTTAATTTTTCATTTTCTTCCATTAAATGTCAATATGATATATTGCGAATACAGACAAATTGATACGGCGGAAGGAGTCCATAATTATCAAAACCATTTATCTACTAATCACTGTACATGCAACCTTACTTGAGGAACAGATTCTAATTGTTATTGAAATGAGATATTACGAATAATACAGTGATCATTATGCATTCCTAGTCACATTTGATGGATACTAATAGATCTTGAACTTTTGTTGTGTATTCATGTCACAGAACCTTTCATGACAACTTATATGAGCTATGAGAGAAATATGAAAGTGTTTTTGGTTTGCGAAGATATTTGTCTTAATATATAACTCCAATGAATTGCAACATCCATATACATTAAAATCTCGTTGTTATTTATCAAACATAAGGAACAAAAACAACGATTGACCTAAGCATAAACTCTCCCATCTCTAATAACAAACAACACATTTTCACTTTAATAACACATTATTGGTTTGAGAGGATAAAAGTACGGACAAAAGACAGGACTTGGAATCTACCTTTCAATTATACTAATTGAAAATACAGAATAGATACAAATACTTGAGTATAATCGATCTCATTGAATTTCAGATCAGCAAAACAAGTGATAAGAAAAGCACTTCCCAGCCACGTAGCAAACTTGTTCTACAGATCATTTTCATCTTTACAGAAGAACATTCCACACAATTGCAATCACATTCATAAACAATGATAGAATAGCAGGATAATCGGGTGGAAGCATGTCAGGATATATATGTGGATAGGGATATTTATCATAGGAAGCTTCTCGCTTGACATCAACATCCTTGGGCGATTGCCGAACTGTACAGGCAACTAAGGAGATCCATTCGTCAGCGTTTCGATGCGTATCTCGTCGTTGCATTAGAGAAAATGACTTCCTTAGATCCACGACGGAACCTGAATCCTCAGACTCCCATATTCTACCGTGTTCCTCTGTTCTTTTCAAATACTCGTTGCTTTGACATTTGGAATTCTATAATTGAGAATATGGAAG
>JANPWN010000111.1:0-13786 GCA_027406425.1 Blastocystis sp. subtype 8
GATGATATTGAAGGTATAAGCATTGTGATTTAATAATCAAATAAATTGAAATGTTGATAAATCAAAAATGTTACCAAAAAACTGTTACTACTATCCATTTCTCATAAAATTCAGGGATAGGCTTAAAGATTACACTGATTTGGTGAAAGATAATCTCATGGAAATGACGATATCACTTAAGAACTCACTGAGAGAACTGATACACATTCAGAGTCGTGTGATTCAAAAGAAGATACATATTAAGAAGAATGTTTCTAGTATAATATGGAATACACTTTTATCTAGTTGTCTTGGGAGAGTATCTCACTGGTTTCATGTTCTGGAGAGAAAATCAATTCTTATTCAAAGACATAAGAAAAGGAATTAGTCGTGGTGAAGATCATAGACTCTCACTCTTCACTTCCCATTGTCTAAGACAAATTGGTCTCTTATCATTTTCTCTTAACTATAGACTTTGCTCAATACACGCAGTTAGCTTCTGAAGAACTACCTGCTATGACTGATACTAAAGTATTTTCACACTCCTATAACATGTCCCTCTCCATGTTATACTCCCATACACATCCTGAATCTTTCCCACATTTGTAGCAAGATACTTTTCGGAAAGATTCTTCCATTCTTTTGCAACATCATCACCGACACTCCATGCATCAATGAGTGTCTCAACCGAAAGAGAATCATTCCTTCAGAACTGAGAATCTGCTAACAAACCACTCAGTACCCACTCTTTCCAATCAACTGGTAGTGTAACTTCATTTCTTTTCCCACACATATTCCGAACATACTCAGCTTCTTTACACCTCTCTGAATACATCAGAGCACTCGAAATTCCCTCAGCAAATATCCAGTTGGCGATGTTGCGAATAGGATCAGCACACGGAGTACTTCTCTTCTTAGGATATCTATACATCCTTTCTGTAGCGAAGTTCATTGTTGCTGACTTCTCACCACCGAATGTGATATCAGTGAAGAGATGATTGAGGATATGAATACACTCTGCAGGAAAATCATCTCTTGTAGCTTCCTCCAATAATCCCAGATAGAATGAGAGGCGAGCTTGACACTTGGCTATTCGATATCGATCCCTCCGACAAACAAGAAACTCCCCGATTATTCAATGATTTTGTCCACTGGACAATATCCACTCTCAGTTTGTACATTCCTTCGGGATATACCCTGCAGTTTTGATGTCAAAACTTCTGTTATGCCGCATCATCTCGCTATATACAGACAGTAACTTTCCAACCATTCAGCATTCTGAACCACCCAACCTTCTTTATCATCTTTTGGAGATGTAAATAGTGAGAGCTATTTAAATATCCTCCTTGGAGTTTATTAAAGGATTACTCATTCATTAGTTACATCCTTGGAGAGATTGACATCTCTAACAATATCATGTCCTATTCTTTGGAATAGTTCATATCCTAAGGGATCTCAACGCATCTCTGAATGGTGAAAGACTAACTTATTTCGCATATTGATTGTTAGCAACACAGGTTTGTTGGAATCCAAATGGCAGACACCAGTAGAACCCATATATACATGAATCAGGTTTCACATTTTCATGGTTCTTATTATAACTGGATGTGATTTCACATACAGTGGGAAGCCTCACATTAATAGGAATCTCCTTGAAATAGTTCCAATAGGATACCGATGCTTATACTCATTATGCTATTCTTTGGCATATGGGAATAAAGAGACGACCTATGAGATAACTGTTAATGCGTTTCATTTTCTTCACTCGTTACCTCATAGGCATCGTAGTATCATGAACTCCATTTCTAATGTCAGGATATCCTGCTATAACACCTATCTTCTCGATGTATCATTATCTATAGGACTGATCTACAGCCTATTACATACGTCTCAGTTACAACAAACAACAATATACCTGACTGTTCAACAATGATTCTTGTTCTTGCTTCTGCTTCCTCTTGGTCAGCACATGGAAATATATAAACATAAGCAATGAAAGAAAAGCGGCTGGCACAGACATCCAATAAGCATATTGAGGTCCACAACGTTCATTCATTACGCCTAATAAGTATTGGACGATCATTCCAATTATTGACTGAAGAGGTAACAGGCATGCAACAGGAATGGATGATTCTTTTCCCCAATAATGGGTACAGGCAACGATAAAAGTAGGCCAATACAAGGATACAAATAGGCCTACAAATGGAAGAATATATAAACCCGCTTTTCCTGCCATAAAACCAATCACATAAATGCAAATGCCTACCGGAATAATGATATATTCCATTATGAATGGCCCTAACCAATCTGTGATGAAACCACCAGCAAATCGAGCCAGCATAAAACAGAAGTAAAATCGAGAATTCAGAGTGGCTCCATCTTCATCTGTGAGGTGTAACACATCCTTTACATACATTGTACCCCAACTCATTGTTGCACGCTCTGCTGTAGCCATCATATTCAGCATCACAGCACAATACCAAAGAAAAGGCGAACAAAGACAGGACCAAACAGTGATCGGATTATTTGCCTTTCTTGGAGGACGACGGATAGCAAATGGAACGCATGAAACATATAATCCAATAATCGCAAGTGGAATACAAATAAACAAACTAACTCCACGATAGGAATATTCCGGTTTCCAGTGATAAATCCAACTTGAGATCAGTGGACCCAAAAATCCACCTAGTCCATACATTCCAGACATAATACAGTATAAAGCTGCAGGATTCTTTGTGAAAAGAATAACAGCAAGAGCAGAAGGTCCATCATCCAAAGCCCCCATTATGCATGTTCCAATTAATTGAAGAATCATAATTAACCAGAAATTGCCAGTAAATGCGGTACCAATGCATCCAAGAATTGTAATCACAAAAGAGAGAACAAATGGCAATTTAAAGCCAACATACTGTATCATAACTGCAGTTACACAAGCCCAAATGAGATACGAAAACTGACCTAAACTCTCGAGAGAACCATACTCCACATAAGTCAGATTCAAGTCTGATTTCATCAGAGGATAAGTTACAGACCTCATTGTATCCACAAGTCCATTAGCAATAAGACATATGAAAAGAGTAATGGTTAGAATCCAGAAACCACTCTTAGTCACCACATTCTCTTCTGAACCAGGTACTTCCAGCTCTGCATTAGCAAGGTTATTACCAGGACCTACTGCAGTTTTTTCAACAGTATTTTGAGGACAATCACTCATGAAATTGAACCCAAGCCTTTAGAGGGACACCTTGTGATTATTCTATGAGAAACCATGATTAACAACCCATACCATACTAATTACTGAACATGCATTTCCAATAGCATTAGTTACCTCCAACAAACACATAACCATCTCAGCATGCATTCATTATCAATATCCCTTGACAAATACTCCTTCTCAACCAACATCTCAATCGCCCTTTTCAGATCGGCTCTATCAATAGGATTAGTCTTCTCTAAAGCATGAAACAGAGCTTGCTCGGATAACCGTTTCTTCCTTTTCATGACTTTCATGACTTCACAACTCAACCGTGTATCTTCCTCAATCAGGCTATCATGTTCTATAGGTGGACTTAGCAATGAAGCTAGAGATTGTAAAGATGGCGATGAAACTAGTGAAGGAAGAGTAAGTGTTTCTTTAGGTATTTTTAGTCGGATCGTCTCTTCATTGCTCTCGCAACAAGTTAAGGATTGAAGGATACATCGAGTAACAGATGGCTGAAAGGGAGAAGAAGCAATGAGCTGATTCATTGACATCGTATCCTCTTCAAATAATAATAGTAACTTTGCCTGAGCAGGACAGCAATGTATCTCAACATCATTAATAGTCAACACAACTCGTCCCTACATATCACTATCCACATTTGCTCCTACATACTCACCTTGAATTTCATAACTCCGGTCCTCTGTTGATCCTGCTTCATATCGATATGCTGGATTGCCCAAAAATGGAGATAATAGGGCTGTATTGATCATTTGTCCCCTAAGCTCTCGAATCTGTGTCATTGAAGCGATTATGGAAGGAGAGAGAAGCGGTTGAAGAACAATAGAAGCCTGCTTCTCCACCTCTCGATTAAATGTCCCCTGACACCATCGGAAGAGAAAGAGAGAATAATATAAGGTTTCTGCATCCTTCTGTCTTTCTTCTTTGAACAGCAATAAACCATTCATCATCTCCTCAGTAAGACGCCCTGCACTCAATTCTTCATGAATAAACAACTCCACAGTCTCCAGCACCAGAGATAATCGAAGGAGACGATGCAATTTGGGGCCCAGGATCAGGCTGCAGTCAGTAAGGATCGATATCAGATGCTCACCATTTGTAGGAGTCTGACACTCCTTCTCTGCTGCGGCTTCACACATCTCCAACAATACCCACTGGCACTGATGTGTAACATAGGGGAATAAAGAAGAACAAAGACTAAAGGGAAAAGGTTCCATCAGCTGGACTCCATCTCGAATGTCATCTGAAGAGAGTTGGCTGAGAAGATTCCCTTTCCATTCCTCAAAACAAGGAATTCGTTCTTTCCAGGAATCGATCTGCATCAAAAGAGTGGGAAGAATTGCCATATCTCCTAACTGGCGGAGGAAAAAGTCATGGAGAGGACTACAGAGGAAGGTTGAACAGATTCCTTTTGCATCATCAGGATCCAAGTCATGAATCATAGAATAGTAGGCAAGCGATGGAGATGGTGGTATTTGCTGTTCTAATGACGTTACAAATACATTAGAGACTGTAGTAAGAATCGCGTCCCGTTTGGGATTCAGGACCAACTCAAAGAAAACAGAACGAGCCAGCCGCGGAACCACAACAGGTGAATCAATCTATTTATTAAATGCAAAATAGAAAATACAATAGATGATACATTCTGGACAGCTTTTTGATACTTTTCATATAAACTTGCACATTCAGATGCAGAAATGCAGAGAGAGACAATAGATCGACAATAGGAAGCAAAGACATTGATAATGGTAGCAATAACTTCTGACTGCTTTTCCACCCTCATGAATCGTCTTAAATCATTAGCGTAATTCCATTCCATACTCTACTAACCGAAGGCTCTCCTGAAGAGTTACAGGTTTTCCTTCAACAATCTCTTCCACAATTTGTTTCACTTCAACTTCCATTGACTTGGTTAACAGTCAATTCTCCAAGTGATTCACAATCTATGTAAAATTCTATTGAATTCAAATGAAATGTGAAAACAAACACAAAATAGCAATAACAACCAACTATGTCACATTGTCAAACATTCTCACGTTCAAGCAATTTTAAAGCTGATTTCATATCCATAGGAAATGAAATACTTGTAGCCGTTGAAATTAACGACTTCTCGGTAATGACAGAATTCCACAATGTTCGCTTTTCCGAGTGACAAGTAATAATCTACAACTCAATTTCTTTCTAATTAACTACTTTAATGAACTCTTCATAATCAGCCTTCAGCAAGTCTGATTGCAGAAGAATAACCAAAGCAATGGAAACACGATAAAAGAACTCTGTTCCATCCAATAAGAAATAGTCCCAAATCAAAGATGTGAGCTACAAAAGAGATTCATGTCATCACATACACCAATGGGTAACACACTAAGAAAACCGCACTGTATCCACTGAAAGAAGAAGACATCTGTTGGCAACTGAAGTTCTTGTTTGTGTTGGGCAACCTTAGGACAACACACCTTCAAGCAGTAATCAAACAGATAGGAGTATTTGCTATGAATAAATCACTCATCTTAGACATACGGGAGTAATCTTTGATTCATCTGGAAATATGCAAAGAAATGGTGACTTACTAGTAGATTTGCAAGAGATCGGAACAAATCATACTCATTGGGAATATATACAGCTAATAAGCCTGCTACAAAACTCATTCCCTGAACATAACCCAAATCGGGTCGATATATGGCAAAAATCTCTAAACATTGTTGCAATTTAGTTCGAAGAGCAGAGCCGACACGAAACAACTGTAAAGATCCGAAGGTTCTCGATAAATCAACAGCCACTCCACGAAGTGTCTGCTCACGTCCAATCAGAGGACAGGAGAGAATACGACTCTGATCTCGAAAGGTATAAGCGAAGGAGAGGCGCTGACGATTCCAATATCGCTTGTACATAGAATAAATCTCTTCTGTCAGATGAAGATGATTCCCAATTCGATCAGACCACAACACTCCTCTGAGTTCCATCGGTAAACCATGTCTCCACTCCTGTTCCACACGACTCGTCAGTCCCTTCGTGCGGTACTCCAACAAGAGCTGGCCACGCCACAGTCCGACACGTCTCTGTTCTACCAGTTCTTGTTGTCGAATACGACTAGCGGAGTTCTGTTTGTTTCCAAAGCGTGAGGAATCTCCTGAATGTAACGGTTGATCCTGATTATGTGCTCGTGAAGTTGAAGAGACAATCCACTTCCAAAGAGGATTCATTGATGGTTCTGGAGGTGATGATTCAGATCGTATATCATTTTGTGGAGTGGTCTTAGTTCCACTTTCCTCATGAATAATAGAATCTCCATCCTTCGCACGGATGAATAGAGCGATTCCATCTCCAGCAGCAATACCAATAATATCATGTAGAGCAGGATGACTGAGAACATGAGGACGATACAATACTGTCTTCGGTTCACTTAGACAATCATTCTCATTATGTCCCCAAGCCAGAACACGACCCTGAGAAGTACGAAGAAGAACTAGATGAGGTCCACATCGAACATCTAAAGGTATCTCTCCCTTTTGCAATAGTGAACCAAGATAAAGCTGTGTAGGAAGGAAGGATACAACACGATGCTGGAGATCGTCAGGGATGGGGGAAGAACTACCCAAAGGGTCACGAATGCCCAACTCTCCGTAACATGCAGAACCCCAAGAAAATCTATTGAAAATAAACCCAATGAACTCTTACACATTACCATTTTGGTCCAATGCCACAGAGAAACTCTCTCCACAGGAAACCTTCTTTAGAATCGTATTAGGAGGGAAGCCACTGACAAGCCGTGGTGTTCGCAATGTTTCTCCGTCAAATGCACCGCACTGACCATCTCCACTACGACCACATGCCAGCATCTCGCCTTCTACTGTGACAAACAGTGAGAATGATTCGCCTGCTGCTACAGATCGACAAGAAGTCAGAACTCGTGTCGGAGTAGGAATAATCGATCCAGATCCATCTCCAACACCACATTCACCGTCTCCATTCGATCCCCAAGCATATACATTGCCAAATTCATCGATAGCCAACGAGTGATTGTATCCAGCAGCGATATATATGATACGCGATTCAAGCAGAGAGGCAATAAGTTGAGGAGCGTCTGTAGAAGGTCCAGATACACCCAATTGTCCATAAGAATTATTGCCAAAACTATATACAAATCCGCTGTCAAGAAGAATGAGACAATGAGAGGCGCCCAAAGCCACCATCTGGATCCGACTGTTCTGAAGTGTTCGACGAATACACAAGAACTGATTCAACACTGGTTCGCTGAATTCACCTTGCTTATTTCTATATGAGAGATACAAATCTCCAGTATTCGTAAGATATGCAACGAGAGAAATGCTACAATAGACATCAACAATGTCAACATGACGAAGATGTCCCACTTCTTCCATTGAACCACCACGAAGTACTTCAAATGAAGCCTTCATTTCTTGATCAAATTGAGACTCTCCTTCTTCAGTAAAGGCATTTGGCTCAGTCTCCATTTCATTCTGTTCTTCTTTCCTGAGTACCCAATTGGCTTCTAATCGATTCGAATAGACTTCAGGTGCCCTTTTGATAAAGGCAGCTTTTAAATCTTCCAAAACAGCTTGAATATGTTCTAGCTCAGAGCATGATTCGTGCTCTCTCAACAGAAAAGTGACAATGTCATTCAGAACTCGTGATTCCTTCACATCCTCCGTTTCCTCCTCTTGTTCCACTTCTCCTCCGAGCATTTCGCAGGAACATTGAATAGCAGTTTTCCATCCTTCCATCGCATCTAGGAAACGAGCATTCACAGTGATGTCTCCTTCTAAACAACGAATTCGGAAGGCACGGTTACTAGATGAATCTGGTTGAATTCCTACGATATTAGGAACTTTTAGAACCGACCCGTAATGTGTTTCAATTTGATAACTCCATTTGGAGAGTTTCGATGACTCTTGTAATGGAATGAGTCCTTATAATACAATAGACTATCAGGACTATATCATTACAGATCGCCCTCTCTTCTTACGTTAGAACAAAGAATTGACTTTTCCATGTTTTGTTTGGTTGTAGAAGGAGGAGATCTCCAGAATCTATAATGAATGATGTTCTAAAACAGTACAAAGACTCTGTGTGAAATCAAGAATTCTTCCCTCTTCAGAGATTTGTTCCTTCGGTGTGCTCATTGGCAAAAGGAAAAAGTGATACTAGTATCTCAACAAAGATAGCAAATGAGCTATTGCGTTACATGCCATTCAGTTCCAAATAAAGTGATTCTACTCCTCAATGGGAATCCAATCTATCTTCAAACTAGGAGTTGAATCAATTAGTGTGTAATCCCTTCTTGCTATAATTTGTTTTTGCTATTTCTTGCCTCTCTGTTATTTCTTGCCTCTTTGCCGCTACTCGCTTCTTTCCCACTGGTCATCTCCTTGCCCTTAAACACTACCTCTCCCTTCCCAGTAGTCTCCTTCTTCTGAACAAAAGGAGCTGATTCAAGTGTTGGACATGACATTCGTCGCGTTCGACGCTGAGGCATCTCCATAGAACCCGAACGACTCTTCCGCAAAGACTGAGATGTCTCTTTCGTATCCACAGAACCTGAACGGGATTTATGCGAAACAGCCCCAGGAGGAGTGTTAGAAATCATAATCATTTTCGTATCGCCCACCTCCTGTGTGTAATGGCACAATCCCAACTTCTCTGTATATGTGAACACAATAGACTTTTCATATCTACACTAACACCCAAACCACGTCCCTACGGAGACAGATCATGAGGAAACACCAAAGAGGGAACAGTCCCAGTGTTGCGCTGAACAAACTTCGACTTAAATGTTGTAATTTGCTTCCAAATCTGTTGAGCAACGGATGACAGAAAAATGGGAGAATTTGAACTATCAAACTCTCTTCGATCTGTCTTCTTCTTATACTCAGCCTTGATCGGAACACCGCTTAAAATTGAGTCCTTGAGACAACCACAAGCAATACCCGCATCTTCGATATTCATATACTGTACAAACACAATGCCTCTGAAACCATCTGTTCGATGATAGGTGAAGGAAAGAGGCTGGACACTTTGTCTTTCCTAAACGTCACACGCCATCCATAAGAACCACAATCCATTGCTTGAAATCATCCTCAGAAGTATTTACAGGTACATTCGAAATGATTAGGGTTGTCTAAACTAGTATCAAACTGCTGTCCATACACTAGTTGGCATACTTCCCTTGTCCTGACCAGGTTCAATGTGCAATACATCTGGACCAAATGTAATGTTCTTCAATGTCAGAATATCATTATAGCCAATCTCCGATTCAAAAGTGATGAAACCAAAGAGACGACCTTTTTCATTGTAACGTGGTTGGAAATCAATGCTTCGGATATCAGAAAATTGGGAATTCATCATCTCCACAAATCCAGCCTTGTCAAAATCTGGACTGAAGTTCGATATCTTCACGCGCAACACCTATTGATTCAATCAATTCATAATTACATTTACCGGCCTTCGAGCTTCCAACTGTAGAGAGAGGGACTGAGATCGACGGCGAGAAGAACAAGATCCACTACGCTGTCTATATCGATTACTCCACTTCCATGAAGCAACTACCTTCCAGGTTTAGAACTTGTAGATTCGAGAAAAGCAAATCGCGAAGGAGTATTCTTTGGACAATATTCAGGGGCTTGCAGATTCTATCCTATCACCTTCTATCCAAAGGATTATATACAAATCTAGTGTCTGCTACTTCAGGTACACTCATTCAAAAAAGATATGATCTCCCTTATTGCTTCTTTCGTATCGCCATTAAGAAATCTGTTTAATAACAAAAGATACGGCATTTCTATTTCATAATTCCAATAAACATGGGTTATAGAAAAGTGAATAGATTACACATGTTACAAATTCCAGTTCATTGGAGGCACTCCTAGCATCCCAGTCTCCATCAGCTGTTGTTGATAATTAACATTCTCATTCTCCATTTCTTGAGGTGGTGAAGGTACTACTTCCATCAAATTCGTTGATTCCAGTGGTGGATAGTAATATGACACGACACCCAAATCATCAGCTCCCTCTTCCTCGGAGTCTTCTCCCTTTGAAACTTCGTTTGGATTACGGTAGAGAGTTAACGCTTGGTTTCGATATTCAGGACTTTGCCTATTCCATTACAAAATAATACAGATACCTACCGATAAGCCTCTTCCTCCATCTTCTGAATAAAAGAATGAGGAATATCTGAAGATCCTTCTCCAGGAAATGCTAACTTTCGAATAAAAGACTCTGGAAGAGAAGCTTGCCATATATTTGACCCCATACGCGGGCGTTTATACGTTTCTGTCACTGCCTCTGGATTACCACGTTTGTCTCGTTTAATTGGATCCATATTCGGTAGTTGAAACAAATTTGTACGTTTCGACTCAAGTTCGTTTGGTTCATCGATCTACACATCATTCATGCAAAATAAAAGGTACCGAATCGAATGGAAAACCTCGTTTCATATGATGGATAATCATATAAGGAATAATGACTGTTGATGGAAATCGAAAAAGAGTTCCAATGAAACGCCCCTTGCACGAGAACACTGCAGAACAGTCTTCCATTTATCTACTGTCCTGATTATCATCGCCTTGTCTGTGCTATTATCACCGTCTTGTCCGTGCTATTATCACATATGAAACACTAGCACAACATTGGATCTCATTTTTTTTCTTTTATACCCATTTCTGCTAAATGAAAGGTTATGATGGCGCTATGATAGAACGGTTTTATGATATCAAACAGGCTGTCCTTACTATCTGCGAAAAAAACCACATGAGTGGATTAAGTGAAATGTACGAGGTATTTGCAAATTCTATTCTTTACAATAGTTTCTGTATGTTCAAAAAACCCATCTAATGGAACGAAGACTTCTGAAGGCATCTATCTATGAACTTGTGAAGGATAAGATGTCGAAGAATCAATTTAATAATACTCTAAAAACTGCTCTACAACAAGAATCATTTCGCTATGATACTATCACTGATGCAGAAATCAACTCTATCCTAACTTGGGTTCGTCATAAGTTCCTCATCAATCGTAGTTTCGCGTTAATGGAGGTAAGATGCGAGAGGCAGAACATGTTTTTAATCGTCCTGCTCTCATTCTTCGACGAGTCATAGATAAACGACAGGATGTTCTCAAAAAGAGCAAATCCTTTTCATTAATCGATACGTGTATCTTACTATATCATTTCGTCAAATATTCCCCTAAATGTTGCTGTGAGTCATTCTTTCAATTGTAGCAATCTTCGATATCAAAGGACGCGAGGTTCCCCAACGGTACTATAAAGCTGAATACTTTGCAAAGAATCTACCTGGATCTCCCAATGTTGCTAGTCGAACGGTGGACTCTTATGTGATCTATGCTCATCGACGATTTGAAGTTGATGATTATCGTCTCCTCTTCTCCTTCGTTCTTGATCATTCTCGTGATTTTGTTCTTGATTGTGAGCCTACTCCTTATTCCATTCGTTATTTAACATAGTCAGAGCAAGCATCTCATTTCATTTCTAGTCCTGTCAACACCTTCTTCCACCACATTGAATTTATGCTTAGGTTTTTCTATTTGTATGTCTATTTTGTGGACGAATTGCCTCCAAATCTGACCATGCGGACATTCATTCACTTCCTGCAAAAACGACTCGTCGATGAAGAAGAAAACATACCGTTTCTTTTTATAAATATGTCTCCATCAGCTTGGAAAATGTTTGAATTCTGTGGATTTTGTCACGGCCAAAAGGTGACTTATGTTCGCTTCTCTGATGAACTTGATGAGGAGGTGACGAAAATCAATGAACTCAGCTATCCTCCTGATGAAGAACTCAAAGAAGTGATCCACAACTACCCCCTAAGTGAGGCGGTCCGCTATTCGGGGATTATTCCTTCAGATATTGAACGAAAGGAAGAATTCTTAACAGATGAAGAATGGGAGCAGCGTAAAGCTCAACTAAAGTTGGAAAAGGAAGATATGAAGAGAAAACGCATTCAAAAGAGTATGGGTTCTGGAAAGACCAAAAAGCTCAAGGTGCACAAAGTTAAGGGAATGAAAATATCATGTCTTTGTTAGCTATCAAATACATTTTCATCTAGAAAGAGGGGTTTTAATACCTCACTTCGACCGTTTCATCCGTACAACTGTTCGATCGAATGTTCTACGTCGAATTACAGAGCGAGTCTGCCATTATTTCCTTTAAAATGATCGAACTCACGGAGATCGGTTCAGGGAACCCACAGCAACAAGAAAAACCAGAAGTGTGTTATGAACAAAATGCAAATTTCTTCTCTTGGATTACGTTTGCATAATCAACAACACTCATCAATAGTGTGTCTTTCATTAACAAAATCTTTCAAATCGGAAGCAAACGACCATTAGAACAAGCAGATCTGGGAACCAGTACTCCGAACCTAAAGTCGAAGGTACTGTATGATCTCTTTGAGCGAGAATGGTCTAAGGAGTGTGCCAAGCCAGATATCAGCAAGCGATCCTTCTTTAAAGCAACTATCAGGGCTACAGGAGTCTGGAGATGGGTTCTAGCCATCTTTCTGAACATAGTAGGTGTAGTATTATCCTTCGTTCCTACCATTATCCTCAACATGCTCGTTCAAGACATTGAAGGAACTCTTGCTCTTAGTAGTCCTTCCTCATTCCCTATTATCTCTAGCTACTACATCCCGAATCGTTATGACTCTCATTCTCTTCTTCACACCTATCATCACTGCACTTATCAACTCTGCTGTTCAAATGATTTTCGTTCGAATTAGTATCTCCATGCGTGCAATGACTTCGGAAGCCATCTATCGCAAAGCCTTGAAACTCACATCTACTGCAAAAGGAAATACTTCCACAGGAGAACTCGTTAACATCATGTCAAGCGATACAAACATGGTTCTTCTTCTCTCTTCTTATTACTCCTAGTTACTCTCCTTCTGTATGGTTATCAATATTCTAGTTATGATTCCTATTACCCTCGTCTTATGTATTGTCTTCGTTTATCAAACCGTGGGACCGCTCACCTGGATTGCTATTGGCATCTACCTAATAATGCTTATCATCCAGATCACAACAACATGTCTCTCTCGAAAGGTCCGAAAGAATGAAATGTCAGCGATGGATGCTCGTGTAAAACTAACTAATGAGGTCCTTACTGGCATCCGAGTCATCAAATACTATTGCTGGGAGAAGCCATTCAAGAGAAAGATCCGTGATGTGCGAGATACTGAAGTTGGGTATCTCCGTAAGATGTCCTGGATGATGGGGCTTGGATTCGAAGTCATTCTCCAAATCGTTCCCCAAATCGTTCCCTTAGTGTGCTTCGCTCTCTATCCTACTGTGATGAAAAAGCCTCTTGTCTCTTCTACTGCTTTCACCTCGTTATCACTCTTTGGAATGCTGCAAATGCCATTCGCTATGTTGCCAATGGTTCTCATGCTCCTTGTAAACTTTACGTAGATCTTGGTATTGTTCTCCATTCTAGAGTCTCTCTTAATCGTATCAATCGATTCCTCAATCTTGATGAAGTGGATCCGACATTGGTTGAACGTAATGTGCCTGCTGGAGAAGTACCCAAATACAAGAACATCAATGGAGAGGAGA
>JANPWN010000117.1:0-64653 GCA_027406425.1 Blastocystis sp. subtype 8
ATGATCTATTGTTTTGAGGAATTTTCATATCGGATCCTCTCTTTTATCCAGACAAGTCTTTCAGCTCATACACTATTTTCACGTGCAATTCAGAGTAGTGGATATAGATATTTCACTTTATATTTGTTTGTTTATACTAATTATTAGTAAATATATATTTCTTAGCATACTCATCACTGATTAGTTTAGCATATTGTTTTTTTGATTATTCATATTGCAATGGATCGGCAGGACCATATTAGTTCTGTTCTAAGTAGATACAGGAGTATTATTGAAATCTTGGATGAATCGGATAAACATAATATTCCTAGTATGCATCTAGATTCAAATATTGTATGCTATGTAAATTCTTGTGGTTATTTTTAGGAATCTAGTGGTTCTGTTGATGTTGCTTCCCAGTACTCAAATTTACTTCAGAATATGGAATTTATATCTAATACTGTTAGTAAACATCATCATGAATATATATCAAGTGTATCAAGGCGACTTGTCATTTTTCCTTTTTGTTCTCATTTATAGGATGAAGATATTGATAAATTATGTTCAGCATTTGTACTTATTATCTCTTGTTGTTACTTGTAGAATATCACTTTGTCCTTAGCTGTTGAGGAGGTTCATGAAAAATTCAATTTTTCCCTATCATCAGATCAAATTCGTGAAGTTGATTCAGTTCTTAAGGATGGCGATGAGTCTCAGTTGTATTCCACCAAGGGGGGATATAATATTTATCTTCGCGACCTACGTACATTGCAGGACCGTCGGTGGTTGAATGATAATGTATCGTTCTTTGTTTGCTTTGATTATAGATTATTAATCTTTGTGTACAATTAGCAGAGGAATTGGCTGCAGAACGTATGATTTGAAAATGGGAATGATTAGCTAGGATCGATTTCAGTTCATTGTTTTAACAGTTTCTTCTTTAAAAAGCTTTCAGAAAATGGCTATCGGTCTGTTCAGCGATGGACAAAGAAAGTTGATATATTTAACAAATGTCGCGTTATCGTTCCTATTAATACAAATAATGTAATTCATTTTTTTTTAACTTGACTGTAGACACATTGGACAATGGCTGTTATAGATATGGAGAAGAAGGAAATTCGGTATTGTGATTCAATGGGCGGTTGCAGTCCTTATATTCTAAACACATTAATGAATTATCTAATATCAGAATTTAAAGACAAGAAGGGTGAAGTTCTTGAGCGAGATAAATGGAAGTTGCATGATATGGAGGATTCAATTCCTCAACAGGATAATTGCTGTGACTGTGGTGTATTTACTTGTGTTAATGCGATATTGTCATGTATCAAATTCGTGAGTCTTTATGATTGTGATCATGATTAGCCTTTCGATTATAGCCAGAAGGATATTCCAATGGTTCGAAAGTATTTAGTATACTCTATACTACATGGGAAATTAGTGTGACCTGTTTGTTAGATTAGTTAAGTATTGGGCCATTTTATATTATTGGGTCATTCATCTTTTTCTTTCATTTTGGTTTATTTTGAGCTATATTCTATGGATTCTTCACCAAATGGTGCAGGTGATGAATTTGCTACTTCTATGAGCTTTCTGGGTTCATCACCCTATACAAAGCGTTTTGACCAGAAAAGTATTTCAAATCCTTCCACTGGAGATGCAAAAGTGGTTTTGACTACATATTCAGAGACTGATCCAAACCAACATTCACCTATGGTCACTCGAGGTGGGGCATCAGATCCCGATAGTGATTCCCTATCAGTAAAGAGTGGCACAAAAATATTAAAACAATCTGATGATAAAGACGTCTCTTCTTCTTTTCAGCTGCTACATCCTGATTCTTCAGATGGAGTTATTTGTGAATCTCCAAGGGCTCAAGCTAAAGGCCCAACAACTCTTAGAGTACATTTGTTTTCTGTTAGTGTTTTTTAGGCCTTAGCTGCATATCCTACTGTCACAGCTGATATTCGGAATAGTCTACTCCGTTGTAAGGATGATGTACACTTTATGGAACAACTTAAGAATAGTTAGTTGATCTCATTGCTGACTTGTGCGATGAAAATAAACACCTTTCAGATATGTATGATGAGATTCGAGTATCTCCTCTTGCGGTGCAGTTGAAGAAAGATTATGAGGATCAAATTGCGATGCTGCATGACAAATTGGATGACCTTCAAACTGATTATGATCATGTTTGCCAGGAAAATAAAGATCTTGTCTCAGAATTGAATTCCTTGCAACAGGAGTAGAATTTATACGTTTTTCTGATGAATAGAAATGAGGATTTGCGTGAACAACTGCAAAGTGTTAGAGTTACCCATAATTATCATTCATAGATGTCTCAACTGGAGCAGGATCTAAAATCCGCATTAATTCGCCGTGATGTTTTAGAAAAAGAATTAACAGAAACACAGGAAGAAGTTGATGATTTGCAAATGGCAAAACGAAGCTTAGAAACACAACTGGATGATCAGAAGAAGCAGCTACGTGCCCTGAATATTGAATTGAATACATTACGAGCGGAAGTCGATTCCCGCGGGAATCGCCATCAAGTAACAGAAGATCGTGCTGATCGTCGTCGTTCGACATATCGAGTCTTTTTGTTGTAAAGTTCCTTATGAATAGGATGAGTCATCTCGTGATGGTGATATTGTAGTTTATAATCGTCGACCGGATCTACCACGTCGTGAAAACACTCCTATTGCTACAGTAGGTGTGAGAATAATCATTCATACATAGGCAACAGCACTATATGACTATCAAGGCAGTCGAGAATCCAACTCGCTTCCAATGCACTGTGGTGATGTTATGAGTGTATTGAGATACAGTGATGGGCGAGATTGGGCCTATGTGTGTTTGAATGGAGAGAACACTTGGGAACCTGTTTCCTATCTTGAAATATCAACGAAGAAGAAGCGAGTTCCGTCTACTAGTCGACCTAAGAGTACTCATGCTGTTTCAGTGACCAACTCTATGAATAGCAATGCTCCTAACTTGCCATCAGGTGGTGGATCCACAACGAAACGCCGAGCACTAGTAATTGCTGACTTTGAAGGAGTTGATCGATCGGAATTAACGGTACACAAAGGTGAATTAGTGATGGTGATTCGAGAAGAAGGTGAATGGTTATTAGGTGAAGTTGGAAGTCGAGTAGGGATTATATGTATGGTGATTATTGATATAGAAGGGTTGGATGCCTGTCTCTTATGTTGAATATATGTGAGAGAGACATACTGTTTTGCTCATTCGATGATTCTAATGTTTGTTTTGTTCAAAACAATATAAAAGACATATTACAGTAGCAAAGAACGCATCTCTTCTGATAGTTCATCAACATGAAGTTTCCCATTTTTCACACTTTCATCAATCACATAAAGTGATTTCTTCTTCAAAGATTTCACAATTCCCAGTAACATCAACACAAATAAAACGATCATCACTCCAGCAATGACAATTAGAACCACCTCATGATTATTTACAGTCATTACAGCAAGCACTGTATCAATTTCCCCTCCTAAATTCACACACTTGACATGAATCTCAGTCAATGGAATCACATGTCTTACAATTCCAGAAATCTCTCCTGTTTCTGAATTTAACATTAGTCCTTCAGGTAAGTTATTAGTGAGGAAAGAAATTTCTGCTCCTTTCACTTTGGGGAAAATTGATACTTCCTTTCGCAGTCCAATATACCAGACAGTTACAGAATATCGACAAAATACGGGAGGTAATGGACGACAGTTTTGTCGTTGATTGGTCCAATTGCCATTCAGACAATACACATCGATTGTTCCTTGATATAGTTCTGGACACTGCTTCTTGTACCATGTTCGTGTTGGTACATACTCGATATATTCAGAAGGGACAATCGACATCTCCTGTGTGATGTTATGAATATTGCAAAACCCCTCATTTCGCGATGAGGTAAACTCGAGTTCTCCAATTTCAAACCCGCGCCCAAATTCGCAGTCATTCATGACAATTCGGAATTCGTTCATAATTACTTCATTATAGAAGTTAATTTCTTTCTTTGTTCCCAAACCATAACTACCACTCATTAATATATCTACATCCATAAGTTCAATCCATTTTCGATGTTCCAATTCCATTCCTTTTTTGGCTATTTCAATTTCTGTAAGAGAATAAAGCAAACGACCATAGAGTTTGAGATTATGAGGATAGAGTCCTCGCTCTTTTCCAAAGAAGAAACGCATTTGGGTTACGAATTCAGGTTGGCCCATATCTGTGAAAATATGGATAATTTCATCCTTACAATCCGATTCTTTGAAATACTGCGAATAGTAGTTGTGATCCACAATTGCATTCACAGAGGTTGCATTCTCTGTGGTTCCGGCAGCACTACCTCCAACAGGAGTAATATCTATAGCTATCGCGTTCTGTATCACAAAATCATAATTTGCTAAATAAGTCAGCCGTACTCGGAATGTCGAGCGAGAAGGCTTTATTGGAGCTTTCATTAAGTGTGTTTCCACTGCTATTACATTTCTTCCTTCAGTCAATAGAGAGTACTGAATAGGGACAGATATTGTATACATCACATCATCTGGAAATGCATCGATTGCTGCTGTATGCGAAGTCACCTTCGAATCTGGAAGATTGAATCGATGATATTCATAACCATTTATGTAGAAAACGATGCCTGCTAGAATTCTGAATGAAAATTGCAATGACACAATATCTTTCAAATCCGACAAATACAATACAGTCTTGAAGTATTGGGCTATTCCACTTATAGGAGGTATTTTTTCTGGAATAGCGGATTCCCATAGTTCTGTTGGGGGAATGATGGTTTTAAACCAATCAGAATCAACCTCGCTAGAATCCACGTGATAAAACCATTCTGTGTTTTCATCATCAAATTCATCCTTTATAACAATCTTCTGCCAGACATGAGTATATCCAGGGTTCATTAACGAGTTGCGAAGTAAGTACCCATTTTGGTATAGTAACCACATAACATCCAAATTCCCCTGATTTGAGAAGTCTGCAAACACGAGAGAATAGGAGTCTGGTTCTAGACACTGACCAAAAACAGAAGAAGATTGGGAATTAACAATAACAGTCTCCATTCTAAGAGGAATCCATGAGGAGGAAAATATTGATACCTCTACTTCGAAAGGATAGCCTCCATTTTGTTTCTTCTCAAATACCAGGGACAAAGGGGAATTAGGGAAAGTACAGGTTACGTAGTCAAAATGAAGAGTCACTGAACAAGAAACATGACGGAGATTCTGTGCTACAATTGAATACGTTACTGGTTGAAACCCCTTCTCAATCTTTCCGGTGATACATCCTGTTCCCTCATTAAGTTTCAATCCCCGCGGTAACGATCCAGAGATTCTAAAGTTAAAGAAATAGGGTTTTACAGGACAATGCATCTTTATTGGCATCTCTGTGAATGCACGAATACTTGAAGAAGGATACATCAATTCCGTCGTTTCCATGTTTCCACGTTTCACATAATGAAACTCCCAATACGTCAACTGAACATTACTTTGTCCCGGAATAGGAGATATTTTAATCATTACGGCATAAGCCAACAAATGAAGAGAAGATATAAGAAAACATTGTTTTTGGTAACGACTCTGCCAAGTAACCTTCTCTTGTTCGTCTACTTCTATCCACTTCATTGAGTTCTGTCTCACAAAGAAAAATATCTCCCATGAATGCGGATCCATTTCTTGTGGAGATGCATTGGTCAGACAATACTTGTTGAACATATGACCCTGCTGAAGCCCGAAAGTGAATGTTACTGACGCTTTTCCTTCCACAAAATCACTTTTCCACAATTTCTCCATATTTTGATCAAAAAGATTGGCAACTGGAAATCCAGAAATATTGGTTCCTGTAGCCTTTCCTGAAATAACATGAGAACAGGATTCAGTCTCTGTTACAAGACGAAGTCTCAAATACCCAGGAGGATAATCATTTGATTCCATGGTATTCTGTGGAATGACAAAAAAAGCGACTAAATTGTCACCCTCATGGATGAATTCAGGCGTGACTGTATAGAGTCCCCATCGTTTCTTGTTTAATGTCTCATCAATAGGACAATCCTCATTCAAACACACGATCATTCGTGATGAGCTGAAAACTCGGAATTCAAGATTTGTGATATTTGATACAGAGTCAAGATGGAACCATGATCTGAAGCATATTGAACTTCTGAAGAATTGATTATGAGAATGCCACTCCGGCCAGTTCGTATCATTGAAGTCTACTTTGTTCCAATCATTGCCACATTTATTATCCACATTATACTTCCAGATAGTAGTGGAGTTTATGATAAATACAGGATTCACTGTACATGTAATAGGAGGCTCTGTGACGGAGAGGGTAGCTGCAGCTATGGTTGGAAGCTGGGAGTAGAAGGGAGGTGTTGGTATGAGAATTGAGATATATCCTTGTGTTGTATGCTGTAATCGATACTGACCGAGCAAAGAATCGCGAATAAAGGATTTGATAGTGAATGGAGCATTTGGAATGCAGAAATATTGAATGGACTCAAGATCATAGACGAAGGCGTCATAACCACAATCTGTTATCGTCGAATCACCAGCTTCTAATGACCAACACTCAATATGACTGATTATAGAATTGAATTTCTTGATACCAATAATAATTCGATTATTATCACACACTGAATATTAGAAGATACAATTCTCACCTACCTAAGGGATGCACTGAAAAATTGGCTTGAGACTTGGTATGGTCAATCATATCTTCTCCAATCACTGTAACATTAAAAGAATTCTCCACTTCATGCAAATCACCATAAATTGTTCCAGATAAAGTATCGAACTGAACACTGGGTGGTAACACAGTATTAATTAATGAGAAATGCGAATAACCAGAAGACAGAGGCGTTATAAATAGACGATCGAATTGACGATAGAAAGAATAGGACTTCTCATATTCTAACGAATACTTTACCTTTACAAAATCAGAAACTAATGAGAATTGGTTTAATCGTGTCATATATCCGTTGTGTTGATTACTCACTAGATGAATAAAACGGTGGGAATACCTACAAATGCGTAACATGTAGAATTTGTAACTTTGAGGACTATTATTGATAGGAAAATATCGCTGTTGCATTCGATAGTCAAATACCTCTTCCTTTCGTGAGTCCAGCAAATAGTAGTCAACCTTATCAAAGGAACCAAACAACTCCCATGAATTGGGGTCATATTCACTCGACTCTTCATTTGAAGTTAACATATACTGATTGACAAATTCCCCACTATTTCTGATATCATCACTACATGCCTCACACAACAGACGTAAATTCAACTTCAACGTATGCCTGCTCGCCAGAATACCACCACGAAGTCTTCCTACTTTCATCAAACAACATCTCAACAGGATGATTTGGGTAATCACGACGATGGTCAGAATTGATCGTAATTTGTTCAGAAGAAGGAGTTCGGAATGTTAAGAAGATTAGATGCGCTGTAAAAGGATCTGCTGTTACATTCCTATAAGAATCAGCAAATGAAAAGACATGAATAGCCACAGTAAGAGAAGATGATTGAATGTATGTAAGGAAACTTCCTCGCTTCACGGTTTCTTGAAGATCCCCTGAAATAAACGGGAGTGATATAAAATCCTGACCGTTGATAAAAACTTCAATCGGATAAAAATGCTTTACATACAGCTCAAATGATGGAAATTGATTCAGTGCAGATGCAGAAACAGGAATTGAACGACGGTAAAATCGCTCTCGTGGAAGAGGAATAAATGAACCTGGAGAAGACAATTCCCACATTGAATCATCAAAATCAACTGCATACCAGTCAAGAGGAGCTGTTGTATCTTTCCAACGCCACGAATCATCAGGAGTTATTGCCGGATATGCTAAAGATAAACAAGACAGATAGTATTTAACGATGGAAATAGTACACTGCAATTTGACCTGCATCTACAGTTCCTCGTAACACGGGAGTAATTCCAAATGCCTTGATTACAAAGAATGACTTGTCCGACCATGAATCAGCCAATCTACATGAGTAACTCCAAAAAACGATACGTTGCTGTACAAATCACTTCATATGTTCGATCCATTAGACAGATCTCATTTGTCTCCACATAATAATCCTTTCCATATCCCGAATATGAGGCTATATACTCTGTGCTCTGATTATGCACTTGGAAGATTTCGATAGTTTGTGATTGAGCATTCTCCCTATATACAATTTCAAGTGTATATGGATATGAATTAGGAGAACAATCACTTGCAATTCCTAATACATCACCTTCGTATCTAAATCGTACCAATAGTGAAGGCGAGCACAAGGATTGTCACTACAAGAATCATATACGATTGTTATAGGATTCAACTGAATTCCAAGAATCAACCCCATTTCAAAGGCCATTTTTGGGCAGTACTCCATTTTCTCAGACTTTGCGTTCTTGGGTAGTACTGCTGAATTAGCAAGGCAATACTATCTTACTTACAATGGCCATGTTCACAAGATGCTGGAGTCTCTTTTCAAGGCAAGTGATGAATCCGTTGTGGAATAGGAATCTGTACACGGCGATCATCCCAAGAGGAAATAATATACAGACTTTCGGTACCCCTGTGACACTTGCCACCTTACTTGGTCCGTAAGTATCTTATTTGGGTTTTTGATTTGTCCTTGTAGTGTATCGGCTCTGCTACCGTCATGGGGAGATTCTATTTTTAGGGAGTTTTCAAGCGTTATGAAGAAGAGAAAAACGAAGATGAATCATCATAAAGTTTGGTTTAAAGATCGTATGTGATCGCATAGTGGAAGAAAAGAAAGAAGGCGAAGCGTTTCAAGACAAAGGCACATAATCAATAGTGAGTGAGGGATTTCCCTTGTTTGTTGTAAATTCGAACTTTATGAATATGAACCTATTTTAGAGGCTATAAGACATTAGTTGATGGAATGCATTATGTCCTCCTTTTGTATCCTTTCGTTGTAAATTATGATCTAGATTATTGGCATTAGTGTATGTGGATGAACTTGTTGAATGGAAACAAAACTTATTGTTACTGAATCAGCTTATATATAAATCATTATCACAAGAGTTTATTTCAATATCTGCATACTCTATGGAATCAAAGTGATACTTGATCATGCAGTATGATTCATAGATATTTCGAGAATTACCAAAGTGAAGATTGGTTTCATTCACTTCCTATGGACGAAAAAGTTGATTCTACTCCTATCAACCATTCCTTGTTCTTTTATTCTCCTGACATCCACTCTGGAACTAAAGTGGATTTGGCAACAAGTCTATTATATCTAAACCAATCCTTGATGTTGTCTTCAGTGAGTGGTTCATTGCCATCCTATTACCACCACTCATTCCGAGTGTCTGCCTCGTTCAATCGTTCTTTTCATTCTCCTCAATTGGTAGTTCCGAAGAAATTGGTGATTAGTCGCCGGACACCAATTAATGCACAGAATGAAGCTGATCTTTTATACATCTTTAACCACACTTCTCATCATCCCCAATTCCGTCAAGTCGATGCAGTGATTTGTCTATTCTATCCAGGCCAATGTCAGCTATTCGTTCCATTTAATAGAACTGTTGTTTTCATTCCAGCACATCGTTTTCTTCTTCAACGCTGTTCTACTCCCTCTGTTCATATGCTTATGTACTGGATGTTTTCTAATGTTTCTAATGTAATTATTCGAGCAGCCAGTATCTACGATGCAGAGTACATCAACTACTTTACAGGAAAGACGGTTCCAGTGATTCAGGCATCATCATTATTTGCATACAAAAGTAACGTAGCTTACAATCCATCATTTGATGAGTATTTGGTGGGTCCATTCAAATCTGTTGATGTTCCTTTTCACCAGAATCTCATAGATGCCTGTAACCGAAATGGCTTTTCATGTTCATTTACGACAATCATCAAGAAATTAGGACATTCTTGGAAGTGGGAAGATGTCTCTCAGTTCAAAGCTGTTATTGTGTTTCCATACGCGGTTCTTTCTTATTATCTTAACGACATCTTCGCTTCTTGTATACCCTTATTCGTCCCTTCACCTCAATTCCTTCTCTCACTTGGTGTATTGATGGATGTTCGGAACTCTGATGAAGTGTACTGTGGTCGTTATTTCGTTCCACCACCTCGAAGCCCTTTATCTCGTCATCCCTATAATCCAGAAAGCTCGTTGAAGCGTAATCAGTTGTATTGGTTGCAGTTTGCTAGTTTCTATTCACCTGCAACCATTCAGTTTGATAGTTGGGATGACTTAGTGAGAAAACTCCATTCTACAAATCTCACTGAAGTATTCTGGAAACGAAAGAAAGAGAATGAGCAAGTGCGAAATCATAATATCAATGAATGGAAACGACTCTTTCGAGAGATTGATCCCAATCGATCGATTCCTGATACCTATCAAGATGCATTGCGTTTGTTTAATGTTAGTTCTTTCTTTTCTTCATAAGACATGTTTCATACAAACACTACTAAACCACTTGTGACCTTGAATAGTCGTCAATCCCAAAAATCCTTTGACCCTCAACCTTCTGTTTCCGAATCACCAAACTCGCTAAGCGCTTTGTCTCTGCCTACTTCTAATTATACTCAATATCCCATCACCTTCAAGAATTCATCACGGAATTCATATAAATCTTCCATCCATAGATCTTTCGACGTCTTATTCTCCAGAGCACTTCTCATGGACATTACTACATCAATCTCCTTCTTCAATTCATCACATTTTTCCTTCGTCAGTCCACTCAGAGGAATCGAAAGGAGGTAGTCATAACTTGGAGGAGTATTCTCAGAACGAGAAATCCTTATCACTCCATGCTGTTCGATATCCTTTTCAATCTCCTTTATAGGCCGATTCCGCAGATTTATAGAACCCGAAATAACAAATTCCAAGAAACGGGCCTTATTCTGCAAAAATGTCAACTTATCATTCATCTGTTTCATTAATACTTCTCTTCGCTTCTGATAGAATGGTAAACGATATTCAATGAAACTGTTTATTATATCCTCCGCACTTCCATAGTGATGTATATGGCCCTCAGGGTCAAACAAAAAGTAATTTGTCGTGCTTAACATGATATCAATCATCATTTCATACCTAAGGACGGAAGTTAACTTGAACTGTTTCATGGTATTCTCAATATCACCTCTTAGCTCTTTTGCTGCCTCTTCCTTCACATTCACTGTGAATGACACTTCAGTATCTGTATGGTTCTCTTTGAAACTTGACACCAATTTCCCTTCTTGAATCATTTCACACAGCCAGTTCTTGTAGTCTTGTGTCCATCGGCCGAGTGGAAGCTCCGTGATTACTATTGTATGGTCATTCTTCCAGAATACACGTCCCTGAACCTGATAAGAAGAATCCTGTTCGATAAGAGTTCCCGTAAAACCTCGATACCATGGATGAAGTTTTGATGAGGGAGTTTCACCTTCAATATAAATGAAAAGAATAACATAAACCTTTTAACTTCATAATCATTCGATTCACAACGTCAATAGGATTGTGATTAAGGATATTTGTACTCCATCCAGTTCCAATTCCTGTTGCTCCATTAATAAGGACAAGTGGAACCACAGGCAAGAAACAAACAGGTTCAATCTGAATGCCTTCCTCTTGTTGAGGGGTTAGTAAGGATTCATCTTCCTTCTTGATAATGGAATGTGTGATTGGTGATAGACAAGTGTAAATGTACCGAGCAGAAGCGCTGTCTTTTCCTCCTAATAACCGAGTTCCAAACTGGCCGTTTGGTTGAAGTAAATTAAGATTGTTACTTCCTACAAAGTCTTGAGCCATGCTTACAATTGTCTGATTCAATGATTGCTCACCATGATGATAGAGAACCGTTTCACTAATATATCTATCAATCAGTACACTATTCATGCCTCACCCTGATAACTGAATCACCTTAATTTCTTTGTCAAGGTTCCGTTTCAAACAACCATACAAGACTTTTCGTTGAGATGGTTTGAGTCCATCTACTATTGATGGAATACTCCGAATACAATCTTGACGACTAAATTGAATTAATTCCTTATTTACAAAATCTGTGATTGAAAGAGATGCTTTTGCTAGGGATTATGGATTCCAGAAAGAGCCACAATAATCAACCACACGATCTTCTGTCCATTCATTCATCCACTGTTTCCGTTCTTCACACCGTTTGCGTCTAAAGCACATATCAAGAAGATCTTCCTCTGTTTGCAGCATGGGCTGAAACGGAATCACATGGGTTGCCAACTCACTGAAATATTCTTTACCTTCCTTTGCTGTTGAGGTTCCCAAACCCTTATAATATCTACTATGAATAATAAGAGAATAAATCACTTGATTCTCCACTTCGACTGGTCCTGAGTCTGGATCCAATCAGTGAATTGTTGTAAAGTATAGAATGAATGGCTTTCTGAGCCTCGTGTTGCCCTAACAATGGGTGTTATGAATTGAGAAACATAACCTAGTCGAAGTAGGGATGGCCAATAGGTGGCAAATAGATTTAATACCAATCCCTTTATGTGAGAACCATCATAATCCTAAGATAAAGTGAATCTATCATACCAACTTGATCTGTCATTGTTAATAGTCGACCATAGCGAAGGGAATCTGTATTCTCATACACTTTTCCATATTTCAATCCTAGAATTCGAACTAAATTCTGGATTTCCTCATTTTCTAGACTTGCTTTCTCACTCACATCTTTCACATTCAGCATTTTCCCCTATGGGTTATCCATCCTTCCTTCAATCACTTTCAATGGAAAAACACCATAATTATCACGACCAATTGTACCTAATCCTCCCACGGCCAGTGCCTTGGCTGAATCCCCTTCAGTCACTATCAAGGTAGTTTCGTTTGAACGACGAGTGCCTGCATTATTAGCGTCATCAAGCTTTGGGATCCCAAGGATTCGTGACGCCTTCACACCACTTCCTTTTCTCAAGGATTCTTCGTCCTTAATCTTCATAGAAGCAGCCACTAACTCAGGAAGACCCGACTTCATCACCTTCTGAATGAATGAATCGGAGAGCTGAGGAGCACTTCCAAACTCCTACTGATAATTCTTTCGTCTCACAACTACCTTAACAGAAGTGGTTAAAAAGTCCTTTGTTTGAGTGTCAAATGTTGGATTCTCAATCAAACAGTTACAAAATACACTCAGATGCTGGCGAATGAGTGATGGTTTCACTGACCGTTTCAGCCGTTTCTCTAAGAGAGGTTGGAGATGAGTTACTAGTTGATCTGTTAAGTAAGTGAGATGTCTTCCACCTCGATTTGTACAAATCCCATTAACAAAACTCATCTATATATTATGGGAATCCATTGGTCCTACATTCACAGGAAGAATGCCTTCGGGACGTGTGGGAAACACGGCAAACTCCCAACGAGGACTTGACGAGTATACCAAGTCTCCTACGATATGATTGTCAGCTCCTTCCTTGGCTTCTGTTTCACTATCAATCGTATTCTGATGTTTATCATGCGTTTCAGCATTACTGTATAGAGTTTCACATAATCTTCAAATCCTTTCACATTCAAACGTTCTCCATTCCAGTATACACGTACACCTTCACTGATAATTCCAGCTACATCTATCACACGACGATGCATGACACTGATCATATCATCATCAAGTGATGAGTATCCAAATAAAGATAAATCAGGTTTGAATTGGATTTCCGTGTATTCCTTACTCTTAGATGCTTTGGTAATTCGAGGTTTATCCTCAATTTCCATATGATTGTGGAATGTCTGAAACTTAGTCAAAAACAAATTCTAAGTACTTGAACAAATCGTTTTCCATTTGCTACTGTCTCTACACGGAATTCAGAACTGTAGATATTCGTGAGTTTCGCTCCATAGCCATTACGTCCTCCAGTAACTTAAGCTTAACTCAGATCAATAACACATACCCTTCTTGGTTGTGTCATCAAAGTTAGTTCCAGAAAGGAGTTGACCAAAGATCAGGGATGGAATATACATGTTGAATTCAGGGTGCATAACTACGGGAATTCCGTTCCCATCGTTGTAGACGGTAATCAATCCTGCCTCCTTATCAACTGTTACTTTGATTGTTGTCATCTCTGGACTGCGCTGTTTATTGTCTACAGCATTTACGAGGATTTCATCAAAGATCTTTAGTAGTCCGGGATTCTGCTTCTAACTATTCTTCTTAGTTCTTACATATTTCACTTCTCGATGAACCATAGACTTGGTTAAATCACTGTATACCCACATATGTTGTTCTGTTGTCGTAATCGACCCAACTAGAGAATAATAAGTCCACAATTTGATTTCTCACTATAACTATCTGGTCGTTTCAAAATATGTTCACGCTGTGTTAGTTTCTGATAGTTCTCTCCGATTTGTTTCATAACATCATCACTCTCTATGGAAAAGTGACGTACCCTGCTGCAGAAAACGGCAGGAGAGGAAATAGAAATAATCTATTCAATCCACTCTCCTCAACAATTCTTACTCGTAGCCCAGCAAGACATAACGACCGTCGCAAAAGAAAACGACTGGCAACTCTTCGACAAACCCTAGCCGCCAACATTGTCTTGGTAAGAAACAATACAATTTACAAAACCGTACAAAAACAACTCTTTCTTCGAATCCTTTGAATTGCTTGACTTATAATACTTTTCTCTTCACTCGTCAACGTCGTTGACTTCTTCAGTTCAGATAGGCACTGGATAGCCATATTCACATCTGGATTCTCTGGGTCAACGACAAACTCCTCAAGTTCTATGATCTGTCTTGCAATTCGAGCAATTTGGTTTTCAAAGTAGATACTATTAGCAATAGTGGAGTAACCAAAACTAATTGCTTTCAGCAAGGAATACGATGTTCCAACCAGACTAAATGCATCCATAAAACGAATCACAATAACTTCATATTTGAGTCCTTCTTCCTCTAAATGCTGAACAAACGTGAGAAGAGAGTCCATTCCATCATTCTCGATGAAGTCAATATACAAAGAATCTATTAATCAACATGAAAATTAATGTTCCACTATTAATAATGGTTCGAGACATCAAATCCATAATCAGATTCATGTGCTCATTAATAGAAGGATCTGAGAGCAAAGGAAGGAGTTGATTGAGTACTGATGAAGCTATTTGATCAATATGTTCCTTATCTAAATGTCAAAATACTCCTCATTGAAATACAAATTTCCATTAATCGAATTAGAATTGACGAAATGTGATCAATCTGCTTCTTGTCTTTCATAGTGAAAGCAGTTACTAAACATTGTGTCAACATCTCTACAAATCCTGTTTCGAACAGATAGCAAGCTCGTTGCGACACTAGTTGAAATCACTCAAACAATTCGTACAGTCAATTTCTTCGTCTTCAGACGGAGTATATATTCTCTCTGTGATCATTAGGAAGAACTCTAACCATTTCCCATAATCACCCACATTCTCCCAGATTTCTGGAATCCGATAATTCCTTACAAAGAACAGTAAAAACTGGATTGCTGATGGTTCCAGGTCGTCATTAAACATCAAATATTCATCATTCTTCATTGCACTCGAAATAAGTGCATTGTAGAAAGCACAAACATAACGACAGAAATCAGCTCGATTTCCGTCAATCGTATTCTCTGCTGTCATATCAATCAGAGGCTGAATCGCTTGATCAATCTGTTGGATAGCTCCACACCGCAACATAGTGCCAACAGCTGACTGGTGAATCAATCCACAATCCTACCATGTTCGGAGAGTACTGCACACAGCTCCAATACACGTAACCTTGGCTCCTTTGGCTTCTCATCGATTCCCAACACTGTATTAAAAACACTCAACACAGCTGTGGAAGAAGGTAATGAAGCATAAGAAGTGTTTTGAGGCACAAATGGATCGGAGGTAGTGAGTGAGAGGAGAATCACATCAATGTTCTCAAGAAGTATGGAATACGTGGATGGATCTTTGTGTTATGTGTGTGAGAAGTAATTACTTGCCACACAGGAAAACAGAATCAAAAAACACTCTCTAGCATAATCATCTGTGAAGCGTCTTCCAACACTAGCAACGATGTCCAGTAATCCCTTGTTACTTATAACCGTAATCACTTCTTCATCTAAATATGATAAAATCAATCAAAACTTTCTTGCATCGATCACAATAATACAGAGAATAGTGACAAAATAACTCACAATTTCAGTATCGTCGAAAAAGACATTAATACAACGGATTATGGGCTCGACTAATTTTGGGGCATATTTCTGTCGAGACGAGCCTACCAATCACAACAACGAAACAAGAGGACGATCTTTGACAAAGGCAAGGATGGCATTTCGTTCAACCAAAATCCGGACGAATTGTGGACAATCATAATAATGAGAAAAAAGGTAGGAAATAGATAGAAAATCACTCACTACAACTCAACATCTTATTGAAACCATACCTGTAGTTAAAACACCCATGGCAATTGGCTCAAAATCACGTTTCAATTCTGGATACTTATTGAGAAACAATCGTTCGGATGAGAGCGAATTTTTGAATTCCAGAGTTTGGTCTGATTTCTGCATCAACACCAAGATGGCGATCATCTGCTTCAGAGTATTAGAAACCTCAGCAGTACAGTTTCCGACAATAAATAGCATTGAATACAGCTGATAAAAGAGAGTGGACCGCCATGGAAGTGATGTGACGGAATTTGGGTCTATTTCTGATAATCCCTCAATTGACTTACCTTGATGGAAAATTGTGTAAAGAACATCGACACCATAAGAAACGCACTGATAAGCACCTCGTGACACAATAAATGTGATTCCAGTGAAGATAAGTTGAAATCCATCCCGAACTTCAGGTAACTCATCATGCTGTTCCAATGTCATGAGATTCTCTAGGAATGATCGAAAATGATGAGAATTACTTTCGTGAAGAATGACCAAAATGTGAAGTAATTCCTGAATTACCGATACATCTTTGCAGGAAGCAATCCACTGATAAATGGACGAATAAAGAGGGCTAAAGGCACTTACGGAAAGCTTATCTTTCGTTAAGCAATCACAAATCCATTTTGTTGTGGAGCATAACTCTGTTCGATTCTGTTGTGAATAATCCGAATAGATGAGTGATGAAAAACGATTGAAGAGTGCTTCTGGATCCCTACAACATTATTCGTGATATCAGCAGGATATACACAACCTTAGCTTCTTCTTCAGTTGTCATATATAGGAATGTGGAAGATTCGATTCGATACTCCGAAAGTGTCTTTTCGTCCTCCATTTCGTAACCATTATAATATAGAGTGGTATTTAAAGCATTTAATCCGAAAAGTGACTAGAGTCAATTAAGAAGAATAATCTTACAAGACACTTTTCCTTCAACTCTGCGATTGAGACATCAGATGTTATTTTCAGTAAACGACGTTCTTTCTTGTGCTGGATGAATACTTGGAGGTTGGAATAAGGATTCTCCTTTACTGCAGAGAATTCTGTATCTTTGGACTTCAGGACTGTCAACAAACGAGTTGTTGCAGGAAGGAATTCCCCGCGGTTATGTATTGAGATTGTCTCTGTAGGTTTAAGATCGATTTCATGAGTCTAGAATTAACATAATAGAACAAGAATACATGGAGAAGAGAGTCAATAAGAAATTGTACAGTCGCATTCAACTGAGAACTAATATCCCAGAATACATAAGTTTGCTGATTCGAAGGAAGTTGAATTGGAACCTATACATCGCAAGAAGATTACAAATGGACTTGAATTGAGCACAGCAAAGAAGTAGACTCTCCTGATTCAAAACTCTCCAGAGAAGCCTCATCCGAAAGGGTTTCTCCGTTGTTCATCAGGCATAAATTTTGTGGTGCAACGAAGAGAGAGAGCTAGATGAAAGGAACAGAGTAAACTTACAGCTATTCTCTCCTTCAAGTCACGCACCGATTTGGATTTTGAAATGCTGTATACTTTATCATTACCTGTAGGAAGGCACACAGGGAGAGAGAGATTCTTTTCTTCGATTAGGATTACAGCGGCGGGAGGAAGATCATAACCCTCCAGCGACATTGTCGGTGAATTAAGTGTTTTCCCATCATAACTGAATTGGAAATCAACATTACGAAGGGCTGAAAAGCGCTATACTAATAACTGAACAATGTTTCCCACCATAACAACCAAATCCTTCACATCTTTCATCACCAAATCAACGTTGGCAGTAATCCTCACACGACGTTTGTTATATTCAAAAGTATACTGTTGTTTTACAATATCTACATCATAATAAAATGATTCTCCGTCGGATAGGGAGACAGACTGAAGAAAAGCATCATCTTCCAAAACAGTTTCGTCCTTAAACAACTGGACCCGCTTCCTATTACACTTATTCAGATCCTAGACTTAACAAAGTGCAATCATCCTATACAGCCACATTGTTACGAAGATCGGCAACTGTTGCCTTTTCATCGATTTCAATATCAATTATCTTTGACTCATCTTTTGTTAGCACACCCCTCAGTAGCATTCTATATAAGAAAGAGGAATTTGAGGATTGATAACAAACAGGAAACTTTCAGAACAAATCGTCGCCACCTGAATATCCTGTGCATCCTAACGGAGGAATACGTAGTTCTGACAAACGCAATGAATGCATTGACCGTTTAATTCCATAGATGAATATGGATTTGTTGTGTGTATAAAGGGAAAGATGAGAAGGAAGTCGGATTACATGAAGAAGTCCAGATGTATCACTGAACTCAGTTGGAGGAGTAATCCCTCGCCATGGCTGTAGCGCAATTACACAATCACCGTACTTCAGAAGAGTCTGACCATTTAGTTCGGGGTGGATTGTCACTAGTACGACAGTATTTGAATTACGAATCAATACTTTGATTCGGGAGAATAATGCAATCTGAAGATGTGTCTATTATTAACTCGGAAAATCATCTATACATCATTAACAAGTGTATCAGCAATATCCAGAACGATTCTGCCTACACAACCCTGTTCCTTACATAGAGTACAGAAAGAGGATATTAAGTTAAGGACCTTTGTAAGAATAGCCTTCTCATCCATCTCTGAAATGGTAGAATAGGAAATGAATGACAAAAGAGAAGCATCCGTTTCATACTCACTGAGATCAAAGGAATGACAAAAAGGAATCATCTCTGCCTGATCTACAAGTCATAGAACTACTCTTTTCACGTACTTTTGGTATACTTGGAATAGTTCAAGGAATTGTTCAATGCATTCTGTTTGGAAGGGGTTTCTTTTGATATATTAGACACTTTCCGAAGTGCTGGCAGTTTTGCAAGTAAATTCGTCACCTGTATCTTCGATTCCGACGATAATATTAGAACTCGTTGTTTCGAATGAATACCTTCTGAGACAAACAGCTTTCGAATCGTGCTCGCTTGCTTGATTCCAAATTCCTCTGAAATTACCATAAGGGATCCAAGAGAAATTCCCGCACCACAGGCATTATCCAAATCACTGCAACCCGTTGAAATTAGTGACTGACCATACAACCATGATTTTGTTCCAGGAAGAGTAACTTTCCTTGTTTCGCCACGAAAGGATGATCCAGAGGTAAACTTCCGGAAAGAACTCATAGATTTTAAGTCTTCCCGCAAAAGAGAGAAAAAACCACGGGTTCCATTGTGGTCTCTTCAATCAAGTATAGCTTATTTTCCTATGAAAATACGTTCATCAGTTTATACTGTACTTTTTATATCATGTACTGTAACATGGAATCACTTTGATATTCTAGGTGTATTATCTATATTTGTTTGTGCTAGGCTCTTTTTGGGTAATTATTCTCGGGAAGGTTTTTCTAAAAAGCAACAAAATCTCAGCTCATCTTCTTTTTCCCTTTTTTCTCCATCTAGTTGTGCTTATAAATTTTCGTTGGTAATAACTAGATGGAAAATCTTCAAGGAGGCATTTTCATCGGAGTAATCTCCTTACTGTCTCCCATTTTGCACGTGGTGAGACTGCGGGTGAAACTACACCTGGTCGTTTGCTGAAGGGAGTAGATCGAAAGAGCAGTCGGCTCCATGAAGGTAGGAATCTTGGTTGTAGTTGATATATAGAAATGGGTTCGAGATCAAATCTTTTTTCCATAGAACAGTCAATTAAACGTCATCGTCGTGTCCATATGCCGCTTGTTCAAGAACCTAATAATAGTGCAGACAGTCAAACGGAAATCAATGAAGAAGATGAATTAATACCTGAAGAAATTGTGAAAGATCTAACTAGTCGAGTATCACAGGAAAGAACCACTGAGAAGCCACAATTGGAATTGGCCACATCCTTGCGATCGAAGATTGAAGATTATGTCGAAGAACAGGATCACCAATCTGCAGCATCCATGGAATCACCAAACGAGTCTATGGAAGAAGATGAATATATTGAGGAGGAAGATTCTTCAGCAACACAACTGGAATATTATCTAATGGCAATTGATTCAAATTCAGAGAAGGATTCTCTGTTTTCCTTTGATCTGATGACTAATTTTGCTGGAGTTAGCTATTGTCATATTATGGCTGAAGATGGTAGTTTAGTTGCTGGACTTTAAAAATAGGCTCAATTTTGATTAGTCAGCGAGTGAAACATCATTCACGTGGAGGCATTGTTGAAGGTCAGAGTGTCACTATGGAGGTCCCTTCTCCACAAATCTCCAAGAAGACAGGCCAAGTACGGAATCCTTCTTATGTCCAATGCGAAACACTGAGTCCAAGAAATGATAATGGTGGTAGTTTTCGAATCTTATGAGGCTTAGAAAGAATGGTCACACCAAATATTCCATTGAAACCTTATTCAAGCCAAGATGCCATTCACATGTCCGATGCTCTATTGCGCATGAGTATCGTTTTGTTTGTGATTGTATTGCTTGGTTCCATTGGTGGTATTGTGTTAGTGCGATATAGAGAGTAGGAATGGTGCTTTAGTGTGATGTGTAGAAATTCTCCACCTAGAGATGTGTATGGATTTCTAATGAGTATTTGATTGAATAGTGATCAAGAGCGATGTACCTTACTTTCGAATCGTTTCGACTCATTCTCGTTCCCACGCAACCAAATGTCGTTTTCTATGTATCCTACCTCTCAGTCAACAGGAGCACTAGATTCCTTGTCTAAGAATATGGAGACGAAATTGGGTGATGAGGCACTCAAAGTTCAGTTCCGTAAAACAGGCCGTCGACATGGAATACATAATTCAATAAGAAAAGCAGTGTGCCTAACATGTGAATTTGAAGAGGAGTCTTTACAAATAGGTGGTACTCGGGACTGTACTTCAGACGGTCACTGCAGAAATTGTGGTGCTGTGATATTGTAATTGTTACCTCAGGATGTGTTTGTTGACAACAATTGGGTCTACTTCATTCCGTTTTCATTTTCTTGAAGATGAAGGCATTTCTCATCGCAATACTGCTCGCAATAGCTTGTTCTCTGAATGAAGCTGCTCCTGGAAAGAAGACATTAGTGATTCTTGATAAGATGGACTATAAGATCAGTCACTCCCTCTTCTTTGCAAATCTCATTCGTAATCAATACTACAGGAGGGATTAATTTATAGGCAATGGTTTTGAGCTTACATATGTGAGTGTGAACGATTCTTTTGAGATCTCCAAGTATGGTGAGTACCACTATGATAATATTGTTGTAATGCTTTCGTCTTCAAAGAAATATGATTCGTTGAAGAAGAAGGAGTTCCGTAGCTTCCTTGATTTGCAAGGCAGTATTTTCCTGGCCTTTGCTGATACTCCCTCGGATTTCGTACGAGATCTGGCGGGCTATAGTGGTGTGGAAATTGATGCAGATGGAAGTACTGTAGTGGACTATTTCACCTCTGAAACGGATCCTACTCTCTTTACTTCATCCAATTATCCTAAGGTCGTGGTTGAAATGTTCATTAATTCGTAGAATGTCCACTTAGTGGGAGACTTGGCTTCCTATTCGGGTTCTATTCTCTACCGAGGAATGGGCATGCGAGTTGACGAAAATAATGTTCTTGCAATTCGAGCTCTCGCAGGTGATGTTGCCACAACAGCCCTCTCTCCTTCAGGAGTTGCTCAGGTATCCTTTTCTATTATTCCTCAGATTCTAGCGTCATGCATCATCTGTTGTTCTTGTAGCTGCTGTCCAGACTCGTAGCAACAATCGAATTGTGATATCAGGTTCTCTGGATATGTTCAGTGATGAATTCTATTTGCAAAGCCATGATAATCAGTTGTTCGGTAACAGCATGTCTCTTTGTAACCAAGGATATCGGAATTGATAGTTAGGGACCTTCAAATTTTCGGGTTATCTTCGTGTTAGCAATATTCAACACTATAAATACAATCGTGCTGATAACTCGATTGAGAAGGAGCATGAGATTATTGTTCAGGATGTGAAGAAACCGAATCTCCCCACTTCACAGTAAGGTATGATGAGTGAAATGAAAAATAGCTATGGAGAACCCGAAGTGGCTGGACGAAATGTTGTGTATCGAATTAAGGATGATCTGTACTATTCTGTGAATGTAGAAGAGTGGAATGGAAAGGAGTGGATTAAGTACCAGGTTTGGTTTAGATTGAGTTGTGATGATTAGGCCGATGATCTCCAGATTGAGTTTGTTATGTTGGATCCTTATGTGAGAAAGAACTTGACATATGTTGGTGACCAAGAAGATGCTGATTATTTCACCGTAAGCATTCGTTGCGGATTTGAGGTAGATCATTAAAGTTCCCGATGTTTATGGAATCTACAAATTCCGTCTGTTTTATCAACGTCAAGGCATGTCGTTGATCAACGAGAATACACAAGTATCAATTCGACCATTCAAACATAATGAATTCCCACGGTTTATTCTGGCTGCATATCCCTATTACGTTGCGTAGGAGTGGTAAATGTGAATGACATATAGTGCTATGGTGATGATGCTTGCCTTCGTTGCTTATGTCTTTGTATTCCTCTTTACTGGAGAGAAACAGAAACAGGATTAAGGGTGTTTTTGTTGTTTATTGTTTCTTATGAACTACAATATTAGAAGTCCATTCCAATCCACTTCACCAATAGTTATTAATTCCCGCGATTAACTATCCTAGTTAAAACTAGTAGCAGTAAACATGATTGTATATTTACTCTGTTTTTATTCTTCAAGGAGATGATGCCTAGTTCTTACCTTCATCGTCAGCTCGAGTGCTCAAGCATCATCTACTCTGCCTACAAATATTAGAGTTACTGATGTAGACGGGAGGGAACTGACAAGTCTTTCAGTTGTACAATACACTTATATCCAACGTATTACCTTATCTTGTTCCGAGTCAGACGTGAAATGGTCTATTGATCCACTTCTTCCTTCTTCATTAACACTGAATCGGAATACAGGACTGATTAATGGCCAAGTTGTATCCTTATTGCCTGAAACTGTTTTTAATATTACAGCAACAAATAGTAGTGGTTCTGTGTCTATCCTTTTCCCCATTTCTGTCACCTCCTGTCCCTATGGCGAGTTTCTGTATCCCAAAACTACTCTTGGGGATCAGGGGATGTTCAAGTTAAAGAAAGGAAGCGAGGAAGTGTATTCTGCCTATCTTTCCCAGACGGGTATTACGAATGCCATTTGTATCCCTTATGAAACATATTCTTATGAATTTAACTGTATGGTGGCAACATATGATGCTTGTATTGTAACCGTAACAAATGACTCTGGATTAGTCTTCAAGTCCCTTAAAGTTGCAAAGAAAGAAACGGAAATGGGCGACTTTGAGATGGTTCCACAGTCTGTACCAATTCCATCGACACCTATTAACCCAGTACTAGCAATCTCGGGTGTAACCGTATCAATCTTTTTGAGTGCTTCCACAGTACACAGTAACTTCACCTTCTCCCCTTCACTTCCCTCGACTGTTGTATTCCTAGATAATCGCTCAAGCCTTCAAGGAGTATTCCCAGAGGGTGGATCTTATCAATACACGGTTTGCTGTTCTAATAGTCAGGGAGAGGGTTCATTTGTTCTTCGAGTGAATGTGGATCTTTGTGATAGTTCACTTCTATTAACTCAGTTGAGTCGAATCCAAGGCCAACCAACAGAGTCAATGAATATTACAAATAGCAAAGAGGAAGTGGTGTTTAATTATCAGTTCGATGGCAATTCCATGAAATTGAATCTCTGTCTGCCTCAAGATGATTACATGGTTCATATCTACACAACAGGTGAGACAGGATGGTATGAAAATGCTGGTTTAGTGATCCATGATGCTTCTCATGAGATCATTGGTATGTACTGGATGCAAGCTGGAGAGTATGAGAAGCATACTCGATTGGTCCTTCGTTATGCTGTTAATGAAGGATCGTCTATCAAGTACCATCATGGACCAGTGTCTGGGAAGTGGACTGAAGCCAGTTATCGTGATTCATCATGGAGCGATGGGTCTGTTGGGAATTGGGGCTCCTTCGATTCGGAAGTGTATTTCAGAAAGAGTGTAAAGTTAGATGAGAGTATTAGATTTGGGATTGTATTAGTGAATGTATTTGTTGAAGGTACTGTGGAGTTGCATATTAATTCTGTGTTGGTGTGGAAAGAAACTGTAATCACAGCGGAATGGAAGCGATTGTCACTCCAAGCCTCAATATTCGAAGAGAGCTCGATTCTTGCTGTCAAATTGACAAAGAGCAGTCCTTCTCAAACCACAGTCTATTTTGATTTACAAGTACAACCCCTATTTGCTAATTCTCTGATGCGTTCTGAACAAGGATCTGCTACTGATGATTTGGTGAAACCAGATCCTTCTCATCCTCCTTCCAAAGCATTCGATGGAGATCCTACGACATATTGGTCTGCTTCTAGTCTCCCTGCCTCTCTCACCTTTTCCTTTGCGAAGAGTCGTGAAGTAGCAGTGAATGAGATTCGCTTTTATCGAATGACAAACATTAAAGAAGTTCCAACGTCTCTTCGTATAGAAGGAGTCATTAATAACTCCACTTCTACAGTATTGGCAACAATGTCAACCCTCACATTCTTCAAAGGAAGTGGATTTCATTCCTTCTTCTTCACGAACACCTCTCCCTATCCTGCATATCGAATTGTATTTGAAGCAGGCGGTAGTGAGCCCAGTATAAGAGTGTATGAAATTCGCTTCTATATTCATAATTCATTAACATGCAAGAAACAGTTCCGTCTAAGTGCTCTCCAAACCGGTGGAGTCGCCTATCAAAGTTGTCCTCTGGGACAAGTAGGTGTAAAGCAGATGCGATGTATCGACCAGGACAATGTTGCCATGTGGGTAGATGATCGATCCTCTTGTAGGGAGAAGTATCCATCACGTGGAGTTGCATATGTGGACACTGCCTTCACACTAACAAATATAACCCTTTCAGAATGGGAATACCCTATTCAACATGATTTTGCTGACATTATAACGACTCAATTAACTGTAAAGAATAACGAAACATCTTACACATTTGTACGTGATCTGACAGATGAAATCTTGTGCTCGCTTGAATTCCGTATTCGATTTACCCTAGAAGAAGATATTGGTGATTATGTTCAGCGACATATGAAGTATTTGATAAATGACCTTGATGCTATGTTGAAGGAAAAGTACAAGAATACACATCCTTATATTAGCATCACTGTGAACAGTGGTCCAGATTTGTATGAACCCATTCCATGGGGATCATATGTTCGTAATACGATTATCGGAGCAATTATTCTGGTTCTAATCATTGTGCTGTACTTGCGCTCAGGGACCAAAGGAAAGGGAAAACAATTACATCGAAAACAGAACGCAACAAACGTGGAAACAAGTAACCTACTTTATTCTGATTAGTATAGGATGTTTATTTTAATGACACATAAGCGATTTACTGTGTTAGATTTAAATCACCATAATCATTTGAAGTTAGGTAAAACCGCGGGAATTATGATAGTTGACATTATCCATCTTCTGCGCATCTCATCGGCATTTATTTGCGTTTGTGAGTTATTAAGACGTAATTATGTAGTTCTTATAAATGAGTATCTCAACAAACCAGATTGGGGAGCTTATCAAGGTGGAGACCACTTATGACGAGCAAATCATTGGAGAAATCTACTGCTACGATAAGAGCACTTCGGTGCTTGTTTTGAATATCCTTAGAGCTGTGAGAACGAAATACCGTTGTCCTTAACGAGTACGAAAGAAGATAGAGAATTCCGAAGATTATGACATCATTATGTTGAAGCAAGAATATATCAAGAGTGTGGAGGTTCTCAAAAAAGGTAAGATGGAGGATATTGTTCTTCCTTCTGTTTCATTGCAAGCCATTGCAAAGAAGGAAGTAAGTCGTTTAAAATAGTTTAAATAGATAGAAAGAAGTTGAAAAGGAAATGCATTCTCGTCAGCTTCCGAAACTCTCTCCTTATGGAAATTATGTGTTTGCTCAGTTGAGTAAATTGTAGGTGTTTTATTTCCAAGGTAATGTATAGTGCTGTTTGCCAATGGGATAATGGAGTTATTGTTGTTGACGATAATGTTCGTATCGCTGCTCCGTATGGAATAGAGAATGTTACGGGAGATGAAAAGGGTGTTAAGAATGTCAGGGAATGGGTAAATGTTAAGAGTATATTAATAATAGTAGTTGGGAAAGATGAAATAGAGTTAATAGTTCTATAAGTTGTTTATTAGAAGTGATCAAATTTGGTTGATCAAGAAACATGGTACAAGTCAAATGATATTAATGTCATCATTTTCCTTGGAGCTACTTCTCTGATCAATCTCCCCTCACAATGAAGAGAACACTTCATTACACTCTCAAGTCTCTATGCATGAAAAAGAAATGTTGGAACTACGGATATACAGTCCTGGATTGGATCAGCTTGTCTACTAAACATATAACAATGGACACGAGGAAGAGGATGTGGATAGTGCTATTAGTCACAATTCCTATAATTTCTCACATGAAAACATGAATAAAAGATATCACAGAAGGATTCAGCTGAAACAGGAAGATTCATGATGATCCGAGTAAGTGGGATTTGTTTGGATGCTAAGTGAGAAATAAACTCACGAGCATCTAACTGATACGGAACTACTCGATCGGAAACCTGTTGGTCATCACAATAGAGCGATTCTACATGATTTAGGATACAATTCGCTTTCAGTGATTCAATACAAAAAGGATTGAGATCATTTGCGTATACACGACAGCCACGTTTAGCGGCAGGAATGGCAAAAGGTCCAACTCCACAGAACATATCAGCAATACAATCTGTGTTTAGAAAGGAATTGACAAGACGCCGGTGCTCTTGATGCAACCGAGAATTCCAGTACACCTTACGGTAGTCAAATGAGAAAGTACAGTTCCCCTCTTTTACCTCAACTGTTGTATTGTCTTCGCCAGCAATCACTTCCATATCAAAGGTCCTCCAAGGAGAGACAATCTGTCCAACTTTATTGACAACAGTCTTGCAAGAGGGTACTTTATCAAGGTATACTTGTCCTATTACATACTTGAAAGGAAGCAAAGACTCATCAAGATTCAGATGAACAATATGTCCCACTTGTTCATACGAAGACGGTACTTCCAGACCCGAAGGAAGAATCCCCTTTAGTACCTTACTTGTAAAGACATTCCTCTTTAAGTACTTCAGTTGCAGAAAAATCGTTATAGCTAAAATGGACAGGATAGATAAGAGACGAAAGTGAGTTTTGTTGAATCCATTTCCTCAGATGATCCGGGAGTTGAGATAATGAAGGATCACTTATCTCTTCCTTCAATAATATAAGGCGATTATCGTTTGATGAAGGATCAGCTTGAACACTCTTATAATGTGAATTCCGAAATAAATAATTTGATAGCCGAGTTCTATAATATCAGTCCATTCACCAATAACATCCACTGAACAATTTGACAGAGTTGTCTTGGAACGCGAATAGCAACAACAGGTATGGTTTTCGAAAACAGTGACTTGTCAAAAGACTTAAGAAAGGATACAACAACCATTAATGAATGAACAAACAGATTACTAGATTTGGGAATGATCACGCTTCAGTTTTCTCTCTCTCAACGCCTTTTCCAAACCTCCCAGAGCCAGCTTCATATCCTCCTCTTCCTCACACGTGAAGATCCAGCGGTACCAGCCAAATTCGTGACTGTTATACTTTGTTCCCTATACAGGACTCTAATTAATTAATTCATACAGGAGCAATAATAATGTTCCCATGCTCATAAATGAACTTATAGAGTTCTTGTTCACCCTCATAAGAATCCTCCTTTAAGTACTCTCTCAGATTCATCCACGAGAAGAATCCAGCATATCCATTAGCAATAGGGATATTGAGACGGTGTAAGGTCGCTTCAACTAACTGACGCATATTCCACACACGGCGTTGCAAAAGAGAAATGTGTTCAGTCATGAAGGCCTTATTAGAGAGCATCTAGGAGTCATTGGAGAAGAATAAATTAACATTGGTGGCAAAACTCTGCGTATTGGATGGGACTTCACAGAAATGGATCAATTCATTAAGGACAGTATGAAGCTGCTTATTATGCGTCACAAGAACACTCAGACGGAATCCCGATAGACCCATATCCTTACTAAAACCCCATAGCTAGTAATGAGGATCAATTCAATCTCCTACACAAGTAACATCATCCTTCTTTGGATCGTTCTCGATGATCTTAGCAAAGCTGATGAAGTGATTTTCACCCTCTTTCTACCATTAATAGATCATCTAAACACCTACCATCTCTTCAGCTGGCTTCACAGATAAGGCATAAATCTCATCAGAAAACTAGTCATTAATGAACAAGAAAAGTGAAACAAGATGAAGATTATGGCGACGACAGAAATTGAGAATAATGTGCATCTCCTCTTCCGAACTTACTGTTCCTGTGGGGTTGTTTGGGTTGGTAAAAACAAGCATCTTCACCTTGCGATGGTCACGCTCAGCTGCTGCATAAGCTTCTTCCAATATGGCATCAGTGACAACATAACTAGTAATCACCAAAAACATGAACTAAAACTTGTTTAGAGTTGTGTCCGCCTTGTACATTACGGCATTATTACGAATACTAAAATTATTGTTAAATGAATTGTAACAAGGAGTAATGCCTATAACTCATACTATCAGCTCTAACAATACAAATAAACGCTTCACCAGGATTCAGCAAAGCAGTACTCATTATATCCATCACAGCACCCGAACCAGCAACGATAATCACTTCATCTGCAGTCACTTTAGTTTTGAACACGGTATCTGACAGAAACTTAGCCATACACTCTTTGAAATACACACGTCCATCGTACGAAGTTGAGTACCTAGCGGTCATTATTTCTTACATCACCTACATATTGTCCTCTGGGTGCAACTTACTAAATTCCTCAATATAAGGTTGCATATGCTTCCAACAAAGAACATTCTCTGCAACAGTGAGGAGATGAGGACGCTCTGGGTGCTCGGCATCTCGGAGATTAAACATGGCAGCTGCAGTATGAGTTCCACTTAGATCAACTCTCTTAGGCGCAAGAATCTGTTGTGATCTAGTTATTACTCTTCATCTCGGCGAATATCTACACAGTTGAGAATTCCATTCCAAAATCTTGAGCTCTAAGGTCAGGATTCAAGTGTTATATTTAAATAAAACTCATTTTAGCAATTTCCAAGCCCGTCTAGCTCAGTCGGTAGAGCGCCAGGCTCTTAACCTGGTGGTCGAGGGTTCGAGCCCCTCGGTGGGCGTTTCTTTTTCTTTTGAAGAGTCAGCATAATCACTTATTAACTTACCAAATTATTCCAAATTAATAGCTATGTTTCGAAGCAATCCTAATTACGGTTGTGGTCAGAGAATCCAGTTCTATCAACCAAACACTACGATTCCCGCGGGAGATACGGAACCGAATTGAAACCATAAAAAGAAAACTAAAAGCGGATGAACTCTCGATTTGCTGTTGTTGCTTTGTTGGTGGTTTGTGTTTCCTGCTCTCTGATTCCTTACGCTCCTGTGTCTGAGAGTCTCAAGCAGACTATGTATAGTCCAGTAATGTACTTAAGATCAGCTGTTGGTGATGAAGACCTTCAGAGTAATTCTTTATTATGTGTTTTATGTAGTGTGTGGATCCTATGATAGTGGCTGTGTCAATGCACTTTTGATGGGAACAGCTATTCACTATCAAGTTGATGGACCTTTAAATGCCGATCCTACAGATCTCTATCTTTCTGTTCAGACTTTTATGGATGTCGAGTGCAATTCTACAACTGAGTTTTTGTCTCTCAATACGAGCTATACTTTGGCTGCCCAAAACGATATTGAGAAGACATTTACTGCAACTGCTACAAATGCATTTTTCAAGGCTACAGAGCTTTTTATTCAGGGTATGAACTGTACCCCTGCTCTGGTTATTGGCCAGTATTATAGTGTTTTAGATGTCAACTGTACCGATGAAAGTGGTGAGGACCCTTTTGCTGATGCTCGTGCGAGTATTGGCAATTCATCCTCTCTTTATTTCTCCAGAAATAGCACCGGTTTAACTATTTCAGATGGTTCTGAACCACTTTATCTCCCCTATCTTAATAGTGTTGGTTGTAGCGGTACTACTGTCACTCCTACTACATCTCCTACCACTATTCCTCCTACTACTTCTCCTACCCCTACTACTGTCCCTCCTACCACTCCTCCTACTCCTACCACTATTCCTCCTACCATTCCTCCTACTCCTACTACCGTTCCTCCTACCACTCCTCCTACTCCTACCACTATGCCTCCTACCATTCCTCCTACTTCTCAGCCCACTGCTCAGCCTACAGAGAAACCTACGAAGGCTCCTATGAATATGATGCTTATTCTCATCATTACAGGAGTTGTTGTGCTGTTAGTAATTGTACTTATACTGATTATATGCTGCTGTAAGAAGAGTGGATCAAATACCAATAGTCGAGTGCGTCGCGTAGGATACAAATCAGTTGAAAGTGCACCTTTGAAGAAGAATTATATTTAAGATTGTTTGTTAACTAGCACTAGAGTTCAGGTCTTATATCTTATGAAAACGACTGGGAAGTGTTTATTGATAATTCAAAGTGTACACATTTCCGAACGTGTTTTGGCTCACAAATTTGGGATGATAAGACTTACTACTGACCAACATACGTAGTTACAATTTTCAATGAAAGTGATCACCTTAAAAACAAACTGTATGAGTTAATGATAGGTTGGGTACAAACAATAACTAAATGTTTAGTATTGGTATAGTAAGAGGTTGATAATCATAAACTATCTCCGCAGAAGTTTCCATGAGACATTTTCTTTCTTGCTAACCATTATATGTCTTTTCTTTCCTCTTATTCTCGTGCATTAGCTGTAGGAGGATGATTGGTATACTGTTTTGTAGTCTCATCCACTTCTGACGAAAACTATTACTTCTTTTATTGTTGGAGGTGCTGGCGATATCGCTGCTCAGAAGATAGTTTCTAGTTACTTTGGGTTGTATAGATGATTTATAGAAAATGAGCACTTCAAAGTAGACTGGGCACGTACATTTCGCATGGGCGTAAATTTTATGTGATAAGATCCATATTAGTTTGTGTGTTTGTGTTATGGTGGAATCAATCATTACTGGTATGGATTTCTCCAACGTAAAGTTACTTCTACTGGTATGAAAAAGGTATTAACCAAAATGTTCTTTGATCAAGTGAGATATGTGTAGAAGGTTGAGTATAGGCTTTCTTTATTCCTGTTTTTGATGGACTCATGTTCTTTGGTTTGTCTTGTTTGGAAGTAGATTTGAGATTTCCTTCTAATTAGAAGAATTGGAAGAATCAGCCTGAAGCAGGAATCCAGAAGGTTAAGTTATGTTTATGGCCTTCATTGCGCGTATGTAGTTGGAGCTGATTGTTAGTTAGGCGAATTATTGTGTCTGGCCCATTCTTCAGATTATCAACTTCCAGTATGTCCCTCTGAATGTATCTTATTCATTAAATTGCATAATTTGCAGTACCAAGTTCTCTTTACAACGGTTGGAGTCTTTTTCTGGAACATCTTTTTGTCAGATGTCGCTCATCGTCGCGGTAAAACAACAGCAACACACAAATCTGACTAATCTGTTTCGTTCCAACAAACAAATGCTCAATAGCGGTTGAAGATATCCTGTATCTCCGACACATTCCTGGTGATTGTTAAAGCCATCATCAAGAGTACACGTGCCTTTTGAGGAGACAGATTTCCAGATGAGATGAGATTAAGTGATTTGTCAGAACTGGGATTTGGAGTAACAATTCCCGAAGAACATCTAGATCCACGTACAATAATGCACTTATGCTTGTTCTCAGCCAAAATAGGCATCACATCGTCACTGATGCTCCCATTTCCTGAGGCGGCAATAACAAGTCCATCATTCTTATCAAGATAATATTTCAAAATATCAAGATCAAGATTTGGATACACATAAAGAATATCAACCTTGGGAACGCATGTTTCAAACACTTTCAAGTTAAACTCACAATTCTCCGTATGCTGACGATAAGGAAGATGGTAGAGATAGATCTGTTGTTCTTGGATAAAACCCAGAGGACCTAAATCAGCACTACCAAAGGAATTAACCTTAAAAGTGTTAATCTTTGTAACATCACGAGCAGAATACAGTTCTTCGTTCATAACAACGAGCGAACCCAGTCCGCGAGTAACAGGAGAGCCAGCGGCCACAACAGCATTCAATAGATTCAGACCACCATCAGCGCTAAGAGCAGTTGCCGGACGCATAGCACCCGTGAATACAACTGGTTTCTGCGAGTGCAAGACAAGATGACAGAAAAAACTACTTTCTTCCAGAGTATCTGTTCCATGAGTAACAACAACTCCATCGACATCATCGCAGTCAAGATACTTCTGAGCACTCTCAGCGAGGATAATCCAATCATGAACCTTCATGTTTTCGGAAGGTTTCTGAAGAATTCCTTTAGCAATACAATTGGCTACTGTGAGAATCTCAGGAGTTCCAGAAACCAAATCAGATACATCCATAGCTCCTGCTTCATATACTGCAGTATTTGTCGAACTTTTTCCTTTTCCTGCAATCGTTCCTCCAGTTCCAAGGATTACTACATTCGGAAGATCAGGATTCCTCTTGATTCCCTCGAACAGAGAATAGAACCTACAATTCCTCTGAAGAGTATTCGAACGGTGGTACAAACCACTTCTGGAGTAGAGAGGTCCTGGATTCCTATTCCAACATATTGCTGCAGAGAAATTTCGAATCACAGCAGGATTTGTTGATTCTCTTCTCAGGATATTGCAGCACTTCAAAAAGGGCGCAGAGACTCTAAACATAGAGCGCAAACAAACTCGAAAAACAGTCAAATAAGATTTGTCTATAAGAAATCATCGGTATTTCTGGAAGAGAGAAATCTGAGTGTGTGTGAGATTACAAAAACAAGGAGATTTTGTGAAATTGTTGAACTCCTTCATTATGAGGTGTGTCAACAGTTGGTGTGCTTTACTGTGTTGTTTAGTTGCTTCCGAGATTGTGAATCTATTTTTTTATACAAGTGTATTGAATGAAGTGTCTCAAAGGAAATCTCCTTTTCTATATGTTTTTGAACGTGTTGTAGGACCATTGACTCAGTCCTCTTTCCCTAACGGAAATGCTGCTGCAATGTCAACTACTAATTGGGTTCAACTAAAGGTAAATCCACAAAATATGTCTTCATTACCATCTTCAGAGCTTCTTATGCCCAATCGGCAAGAATCGGAGTTAACGGATTCCTTACCTGCAACTTCGGCTCATGTTTATCAATTAGTCCTATTTACAACGGAAGATGTAGTATGCCGATAATGGGATTCACTTCTAGAAGGATTTAACTGTGAAAACAAGGAATGTACTGGTTATGTTTCGGCTTTTTCAACAGGTTTATGACTTTCGAGGCATCATATTCACATCGAACAATAGGACAATTGCAGATTGTAAAAAGTATGGTATTCTGACGTCCAATCTTGCTGAACGAAATCTATATGGTCTTCCCTACATCGGAAGTATGTATACTGTAGCGCATTCAATGGTTAATTCTTCTTATTTTGGTTATATCAACGCGGATATTCTTATCAGTGAACGTATTTTTGATGTATTATCGTTTATTGAGTCAAAACGTGCCTCCATCTTCAAAGGGCCCTTTGTATTTACTGGAAAATGCACTGATTTCGTAGATTGAGGTTTGTCATAATGCTTATAATGTCCATCCGAAGCGATTCTCTATGAATATTACATTGAAGGAGTATTCTTCCTATATCCAAAAGGTCTCAACAGAAACTTCAAATCAGCGAGGAGAGTCCAGTGTTGTAAGTAATATGAAGATGCTTGATCATTAGGATATGTTCATTCTATCAAAAGAATTTATTAAGTATCCATTTGGCCCGTATGTAATAGCCCGTGCGCGTATCGATACCTATATGATGTTGTACTGTGTCAAGGCAAAATGTATCTTAATTGATACAGGAAGTGCAGGTAAGAAATAAGGGAGTATGTGATTGTAGCTCCAACCATTCATCAGGGTTTGTCAACATACACATCCCGCAAGGGTTATATTCCCAAGGAGGACTATAATTGGAATTTGGATCGATTGAAAACATTCGGAACGTTGAAAATGGCTCAAGCTGTGCTGAATGTGGATCCAAAAGGAGGATTCGTCATGGATAAGCCATATTCAAGAAAGATAAGAAAGAAGTGGAATGTGTGTTTAATCAAACTATTCATAAAGAGATAGTTTACTCATCATCAAACCGAGTACTTTTCACTTCCATTGAGATTCGTCCACCACTGTAGTTACCTCGTTTCTTCTTGGTCTTCTCTCTTCGGAAATCCTTACCTCGTACCTTGATTAGTATATCACTTGCCTTTGCCCCATAACCCTCTTTACCATATGTTGCTTCATCTACACATTAATGAGAATGAGAGTTTCAACATGAATTGTCCATAAGTTCGGGCTTCTTTATTGTTTTCAGCCATGATTCATCAACTCGTTTGAATGGTCGATGATCCTATAAATGAGGAGAAAAGAATACTGATACTGTAGGTTGAGGAATATTTACAGGTTCCAGTTTTTTTGGGACCCATTCTACGGGTTTCTCAGGTTCGGATTCAGATGAAGAGGAATCTGAAGAGTCAGAAGAGTCGGAGTCTGAATCCGACGAATCTGAAGATGAGTCTGAATCAGAAGATGAATCGGAGTCAGAAGATGAATCTGAATCTGAAGATGAGTCTGAATCAGAAGATGAGTCTGAATCAGAAGATGAATCGGAGTCAGAAGATGAATCTGAATCTGAAGATGAGTCTGAATCAGAAGATGAGTCTGAATCAGAAGATGAATCATTATTAGACGAGTCTGATGAATCTGAGCTGATGTCATTATTCTTGGATTCTTTCTCATTGCTACTATCAGACGAGTCAGAATCTGATGAATCGGAACTACATTCCTTTTTCTCTTTCTCCTTTTCGCTCTCACTATCAGAATCGTCAGATGAATCGTCAGAAGATGAATCAGAACTGCTTTCATTATCCTTCGTTTTTTCCTCATCACTATCAGAAGAATCTGAATCACTTTCTTTCTTTTTCTCTTCACTCTTGCTCTCATTACCAGAGCTATCCGAGTCATCAGATGAATCAGAACTCTCTTCTTTCTTCTCCTTCTCTTCATCACTCTCACTGTCCGAAGAATCAGATGAGCTATCAGAGCTGGATGAATCAGAACTCTCCTCTTTTTCATCTTCTGAGGAATTAGATGAATCAGATGAGTCCGAGCTACTCTCCTCTTTCTTCTCATCGTCACTATCAGAGGAATCAGATGAGTCTGATGAATCAGAGCTATTTTCATCTTTCTTTTCATCCTTTTTCTCTTCTTCCTTATCTTCACTTTCAGAAGAATCCGAACTATTCTCTTTCTTCTCATCACTACTATTAGAGGAATCAGAATTAGAGGAATCAGAATCAGAGGAATCAGAATCAGAGGAATCATCGGAAGAGTCTGACGAATCCGAACTACTTTCGTCTTTCTTTTTTCCCACTTCTTCATTATCTTTACTCTCAGAGGAATCAGAGGAATCAGACTCTGATGAAGCCGAACTACTTTCATCTTTCTTCTCCTCCTTTTCTTCCTCGCTATCAGAATCAGAAGAATCAGATGAACTATCAGAATCAGAACTAGTTTCTTCCTCCTTCTTTTCATTTTCGTTATCAGACGAATCAGAAGAGTCAGAATCGGACGAATTATCAGAAGACTCCTCTGATGAACTGGAACTATTTTCGTCTTTCTCCTCTTTGTTGCCAGAGTTGTCTGAACTATCTGAAGAATCCTCAGATGCGTCAGAAGAATCTGAATCATCAGAAGAACCTCCAGACGACGATGCAGATTCATTCTCCTTCTCAGCTTCTTTTTCACTCGATATTCCAGAGACATTACCATCTATTTCACCTTCAGATTGTACTACTATTGAATAACTAGAAAATCCATACAGTGAATCAACTTCAATTCATTTCCAATCGATTCATCATAAGTTGGAACAAGTCTCTTTACAGACTACATCATTAACACCACAAATATCATCAAAACATACACTCTTCTTATTTAACAACTCCAAAGCAGTTGCTGCCTTCACCAAGTCAATCTCCTTCATGTAGTTAATCAGAACACTTAAATCATCAGAATTCATGGTGAAGTCAAAGACAACTCGACAGAATGAAAGAAAACTCTTCCTAGAAAGAGTGGTTAGCAGTTTCATCAACAGAATACAACCGATTTCTGGAACTAAGCAATGGGTACCCCAAAGTACGCAGCCTAATCTCCGAATACCTATTTCCTAAGAAACTCATTTCTGATCCAACAACATGGTACAGTCCACATCCCAGTTTTCCTGATATATAGTCTGCAACAGAAACCAGAAATGTTATCACGTTGCGAGGATCAGCGCAGATGGTTGCAGAGTTCTTCGAATACAGTATTAATTCGTTCAGTTTTCCCTTTTGTCATTATCGGTAGGATTCTATATCAACGAGGGATTTACCCTCCAGAAAACTTCAACAGAGTCACAAAATATGGTTTGTCGATGGTGACAGCACGAGATGAATCTCTGGTTGCTTATCTACATAACATGATCCGGCAAGTTCAATGTTACTCTCCTCCTTCTTTTTTACTCATAGTATGGCTTGAATCAAATGACCTACGCAGTTTAATTATTTGCATTTATGGAATTGATAGTCAGCGGGTTTTAGAACGATGGAGTTTTGTAGTTGAAACAGATCGTGAAGTTGCTGAATCTAATGGATCTCTGTAATCTGCCTATTGATTTTTGTTATATATAGCACTCGTGAAAAGGATGTATCAACTATACAAAAGGAGATTCAAGCCATTATTCGACAAATTACAGCTTCAGTAACGTTTTTGCCTCTGCTAGATGAACCGTGTATGAATTTGAAATCACTTTGAGATAGGTACTTTTGAGATTCTTGTATACACTAATCGAGATGCAGAAGTTCCTTTAAAATGGGAAGACAGTGATCCTCATTTCATTCCAAATGCAGAAACTGTTAAGTTACGTTCTTTTTCCACTAGTGTATGTGTACTCATCATTTGATTATCAGATTCACACTGTTGATACTGCTGTATCCTATAAGCAAGATTCGTTATAGATTGTTTGTTACGCATAATCAAATGAGTTCATTTGTTATCCAATGTGCTGGCTGTCGTTCCATTGTTAGCGACTCATCCTGTAATGTTTTGATCAATGATGCTTTACATTTGATCGTGACCGAGCGTGATGGATCCCATTCTTGTCTTATTTATAGGAGCGAATAATACGACAATAGAGAACCAACTGAAACTAGCAATTGGGCAATTGGATGAGGGATCTTCCTATTTTGATCTGTCTTGTTCTTTCTGTCATGCCACTATAGGAAGAAGTTATAAATCAACTACAGACTATTCTGATGCATATCGGGACCGATTTGCGTTCGACATGGATAAAGTAACTACATATTCTCTTGGAAGTTGCACACAGAGTCGTCGAGATGATTCTGTACCATCACAATGTAGATTGAAATGATCCATGATCATGTAGCTTCAAATGCAATTCTTCTTTCTTTCGATGCCGATCGTGCTAGAAATGATACAAATGCCCTCAATGAAATTAAATCAATCATTCTTCATATGAATCAACGGCTTGACGCCTTTGAAGCTTCGAACTCATCTCCTCTTTCTTAACAAACAAACCAATCTGAGTCTGAGGATTCTATTATCACCTTTCTCTTCTTTCCTTTCCCTTCTTGAGCATCTGAATTGCGTTTCCGTTTGCTTTCTTCCACCACTTCCACTTCACTGCTGTCATCTCCAGAGAGTTCCACTAAATCACTCTCATCTTCAGAGAACGAGTCACTTGAGGATTCACTCTCCTCACGTTCTCCCATATCGTCTTCAATAAAGTCCACAAGACTTCCTTCACTATCACTGTCCTCCTCCTCAAAGGCCTCCGTAATTGTCACTCGACCCTTCATATATGGGAACAAAGAAAACAGACCTCCATCTGTACCGTTCGAAATGTCAGTATACGTCTCTTCACCCACAATCATCTTCACTAATGTCTCTAATTTATCACTTGTCCATGCTATGAGTTATATCCATTCAATACAGATACATTTGGAAATACTATCAAGAAATTCCCAACCAAATTGAGGGTTCTTTTGTGTCATTATTAACAGAATTATATCCTTAAGGTTCTCTAATGAGAATTTATTCTTCATCTTACGAATTCTATCCATAAGTTATGAAATCCTAACTCACTGGTGCAGGCTTTCCTCAGAACATATATCAACCATTTCATTACTCACGTAGGATGTTAACACTGATATAAATTCTTTCCCCTCCATTTTTCTCTTCTTCAACATGTAGATGATATCCTCAAGCTATTGGATCAACAATCTCAATAACCACTCTACTCTCCAATTTTCAGTTATTCCCGTCATTATCTCAAAGTTATCCATAACATCGGGACAATAGGTAACAACGAACTTTCGAAGTTTCTTTAACTTTGATTTTCCGTTCCATTCGGTTACACATTCAGCCAATGAACGAATAATACTTAAAGTGACTCATCTCTTCTTTTTCCTACGATCCAACATTCTCAGTATCATTCCAGGATTTCAAGTTTTCAATGAACTCTGGAACGTTCACTTTTACACACTTATCTGCCATTAGTATTTTTTAGTGACTAGTTTTTTTCCTTCTATGTCAGAAGATCAAGCTACGGGAGCAAATGCAACTCCAGTGTTTGAGTTTTACGAGAATTAGTGAGGCCTAGAGGGAATTCGAAGGAAGGAGGAGATGCTTCATCAACATCAGTAAATCCATATATCCCAAAGTATATGGCTCAGGTTCCGTGGTATGCTGATCAGGGAAGCGTTGGATTTATGAAAGACGCTAATTTTTAGCAAGATCAACTTCACCATCAGCGGGCGGCAGACCGGGATAGTAAATGGGATGATATTCATTCGAGTTATAAACGAGGCCAGTTCATTGGTCAGGCAACTAAATACCGTAAAGTGGAATTCAACTTCGATTCGTTTAGTTGTAGGGCGCGTGCAAGAACTGTGGTTCCATGACACATACAGAGAAGGATTGTTTTTATCCTCCACGCAAACGAGGTGCATGGAAAACCAACAAAGATATCAAGCCTGATGAGTTCATTAATCCCGAATTGAATCTGTCGTATGAAGGCAAACGAGATCGTTGGAACGGGTAGAGACTCTGTTATAGAGTTGATGCTTAGAGTCGATGCAAATGCTGTGGTTGCGAGACAGCGGGAGCTCATGAGCATGGTAGATGCAGAACGACAGCGTCTCCATGCAGAAGAGATTAATTCCAAGTTCCAAACCGAGCCCGATGGAGATCACAAACGTTATTACAGTTCTACAATCACCAAAGAACAACGTGATCGTGAGAAATTGGTGGAAGAAGGTGATCAACTGGATGTACATATCAGTGACTCTGAGTAGGTGTTAGTCACTCCTATCATGTGTAGTTCTGATTCTGATGAAGAGCTTATAGATATGAATGCTGTCGATAGCAGTAAGAAGCGTGTAGAATATGATAAGAGAATCAAAACATCAGCACGTGATATGCGCATTCGAGAGGATATTGCTTATTATCTCAAAAATCTAGATGACGATAGTGTGGATCGTCGTGACTATAAATCGGATGGAATTGGAAAGAATGCAGATGGTACACAGAAACTTCGAGATGACCAGATCTTGGACTCTGGAGATATGAGTGATTTCAGACAGGCACAATTATTTGCTTGGGAAGCACATACAAAGGGTGTGAATGTTCATTTAGAAGCTCAGCCAACAGCGACTGGTGAGTTTGAGGTGTATAAATGATGAATAGCTCTTCTTCGGAAGCAGGCTGAAGAGAGGAAGAAGCAGTTGGAGGAGATGAGGCGGAAGAAACTCGAAAAACGATATGGAGTGTCCTTTGATACTCAAACAGAGGTTCCAAAGGTTGAAGAATCGGAAGTGTATGTCGAATATGATCACAGTGGGAAGATTGTTAAAGGGACTCCAGTTGTATTGGAATTAATGGAAAGTTGATTTGTAGAATATTCCTAAATCTAAATATGAAGAAGATGTATTTCTGTTCAATCACACAAGTGTATGGGGATCTTGGTATGACAAGGAGAAAGAACAGTGGGGATATGCTTGCTGTCATCAGTGTGTTCGAAATGCTTATTGTACTGTTACCAATTAACAATCATTGTTTGTTTCAACGGATGATTCCGCTTCTAGGCAATCACGCTTTAGAGATGACCAAATTATTTGTTCGTTTCTCTTCAACTACTTCGCAGAGTACATTAACATTTATCCAATCAAGTTGTAGTCCCAATTGTTGTAAAAACAATTCGCGAAGATGGAGAAGAGAAATATATTGACATTGACGTTGATCCCTCAAAACCCCTTCTATTCTCATTGAAATCAACTACTCCAATTCAATGTATAATATTTCCATTTCTTTCGACTTAGATGGATGTGGAGGAAAGGGGATTTGCGGTCAGTGTCAAATCGCTTTACCAAAGGATCTCTATGATCGACTGCCAAAGCCAGATCAAGCTGAATTAGATACATTAGCTACTTCTCTGGATCCACCAAAATAGTCACTATTTAGTTATTATTTCATTCTAGTGGTCGCCTAGCTTGTAAACTCACACCCACATCCATCTTTCGGGGAAGGACAATTGATGTGTTTATCCCATTTGAATAACTCTTTGTGTTTGTAAACAAGACAATCTACATCCTTATAATTGAGCAGCTCGTTTCTTTGCAATATACAAGGCCTAAGGTTCAACAATGCAAATAAATCATACAGACTCGACACAATTTGCCTTTATCTTCTCACCTGTTTGGATATCATATCCCATCGTGTAGTAGTTGCTATTAATCAGCTACACTCTGTAAACGCCATACGGATTGATCATCTTTCGCTGATAAATCATCTGGTTCTCTTTGCACTTCCAGAAGTTTGTAGGCTTCTTTGAACGGTCCCATTCCGAATGACTATAACTCAACGTTCAAAGACAATCAAATACAGCTTTTCACTCTGAGCACTGTGATTCACAAAAATATTATGAGTCTTCTCGTCGTTCACTCTTTTTTCTTCCTCTCTGCTGTTAAATGCCTAGTCTATCATTCTGAGAACTTGACAGCGTACGGCCTTTAAGTAACTCATAACGGTAAACTAAAATACTCAATATTGATAGAGATATAGAGGAAGATAAAATGGGTCAAAATTATGGAATACCATAAATCAAATTCTGTTCAATCCCCATATTTCCGTATTGAATTCCTGCTAATTGAAATTGACCCCTATCAATTCTCTCTTCACTTGTTTGGTACAGCAATTCTTTGAGTGATTGGTTTTGATTGCATTTTCCAGTCGTAAGTAATCTGTTGTCTACAGTATATTAAAGTCGACATCGTTGATCGCCTATTCTTACTCTGAGTAGATGGTTTCCGACATTCGTGTTACCTATCGCCGCAGACACTCCTACAATACTGCGTCAAACAAGTACCATATTGTGAAGACCCCTGGTACCGATTTGGTAGTATAAATGAAGAATAGGTGCTAGACTTGTTGTTCAGTACAACAAGAAAGTTGTTAGCCCTGTGAAATGCGGTTGCTGCAAGAAGCCTCTTGCTGGTGTATGAGTACTGTTCGTTTATTGAGCTAGATTCCTCGTATCTCTGGTCGTAATATGAGAAGACTGTGCGTACCCCAGCGTTCTGTAACTCGTGCTTATGGTGGAAATCTGTGCCACAAATGCGTCCGTGACCGGTAGAGTATCGAAAATGTAAGTTAGTGAATAGCATTCTGCGTGCCTTCCTGATTGAGGAGCAGAAGATTGTGAAGAAGGTTGCTTCAGTGAAGGCTCTGCAGAAGAAGGAAGAGAAGAAGACCACGAAGAAGTCGGCTAAGAAGACTACCAAGAAGACCGGAAAGAAGTAATCGGCTTGTACAATCATTCCTTCTGTTTCTAAGAAACAAATTAAATGCTAGTTTCCTCGAAAAGTGACTTGAGAATGTACCTAAGCCTAACTACCTTCTTTTATCCCTACGCCTGAGATAGAAGCTCTTCCACGTCCTGTTCCGTCCAATCTTCAGTTGGCGGGTTCTGAAGATATAATAGCATGGACTGGAAATCCTTTTCCATTAGATCATCATGGGACAACTTGATGAACACAGCACAAACATATACATGGAATACATCGAATCCATTGGTTTCGCTAAGATAGGTATCCCATAGACGGATAATCGTTCGCATACTAAACTCACGAATCAATAAGCAGTTCATATAACGGAATGCAAACTGAAGGAATAACAACCCTTCTTGTTGAATATGGTTATACAAATCGATATCAATACGGCGAACCAAATCCTCCAGTTTCTTCACCATTCGCTGAATACCCGGCTGATCCGTAGTGTAATGATCCTGGATCCCATCCAATAGACGTGAAATACAATAATATGTATCTGCCTCGACCTCATCCAGAATTGCTTTATCCACTTCATCCCAATCCAACTCAGCCACCTTGTCTGAAATTGATTATTCCCAAATTACATACCAGGGAAGTGGTCGTTTAAGAAGGTTACAATGAAAGGAACACATAGATCGTTGATTCCCTGAACATAACCACAAGCAGGATGACGATTTGCCCAAATGTAGAGAAGACGTTTTAAACGCTATTTTCAAAAGGATTTAGAAAGTATACCACTTGAACATCTTCATTCTTCAAAATGATGGAACTGCAAGATGTACGAGGAACATCTACAGAAATCTACTAGTAAGGTGTTAACTGAATTATCTACCTGATGCAATGCCGCCAACTCGTCTTCAGTACGTTCGGAATCGTCAACATCGAAGAGACGAGGAATATACTCCATATACTCTCTCCTCTTTCGCTGAATAATAGCTTGTTGACGACTTCGAATTGAGGGAAGATAACCCTAGGTGTCAATGACTCTTCGGTGGACATACCAGTAGTAATTTCCATGTTACTGCTCGATACTCAGATGGAATTCCCTTCCAAGCTAATGAACGGAGGGTCTTCATGTCGATTCTGTCACTTTCTAGAATACGCTTGTACTTCTGGATGTCTTTATCGCCATCCGTTTCTTTGAAACTCAGCGACTTCAGCAAAGGTGCCTCTAGTTAATTAATAACATTCTGAACACAGACTCGGTGACTTGGCCGGAGCCGAATCTCCTTCCTCCTCTGAATCTGCATTAAGTGATCTTCTTAAACCAACAGGAACATTGAAACGGTATTCGTCAGCATCGGTCGTTCGAGACTAGTCAATCACCCCAATCTTGGAACGAAAAATACCTTGATACGTCCTGGATGCGACTTCGTTTTCATCTTGTCCCAAAGACTCATGGTTCACGAATTATTCCCAAAATGGAGAATCGTGGGAAATAGTCTCGATTTCCGTCTTCTAATTTGACACAAATGGTAATGTTTTCACAATTCTTGAAATGACGGATGAATTCAGCAATGTGACACGAGAAGAACAGTTTGTCGAAGTTTGGGAGAGATGGGATGCATGATATGTAGGTCTTGGATAGAGCATTATCTAAAATAGTTAAGAATGTGTCCTCAACTATGATTTCATCTTCTTATTCGGAAGCGAATAGCGATGATTTGTTATTCATTGAAGTTGCATCCAAGAAACTAATTGACGAGTTTAAAGAAGAGGCACGTGTCAGATTTAGATGATAATATCATGGATAGACAGAGTTGTTACAAAAATGTCAAGAAGACGGAATTTTTGATTATTTAAAACGGTTAGATAAAGAAGATATGGACAGAAATGAACGAAAGGAATTGGAAGACAAATAGTGGGTGATGGGATGGATACAATTATTGATAGTTGTGGTGGTGTAGTTGATGTTAACAAACTTCTTTCTGCTCAGCGAATGCGATTAAAGAAACAGCTCATCAGGTCCCTTGAAAATGAGATTCGTTCTGTTAGTTTGTATTCTAGTTTTAATGAGTAGATGGAATCAAGTCTGCAAATCATGTATAATGAGAATAAGAAAGATGTCTCACGGATTGGAAAGGGAATCGAGTACTTGCAAAGTGTACCTAATTGAGTTGTTTTCTCACTTCCACAAACAAACATAGAACGCGGGAAGAATCTGCTTAATCTGCTCCAACACCTTCTTGGTGGTACGATTCAACTTCTCAGCACTTGACAATTCCTTGTATAATGTCTTCACACTCTCCACTGGCACAACAGTATCATTCACGATGTTCACTCCAATCATGTGATATAGCAGATCGGCTTTCAACTGATTTCTTTCTCGTTCTGATACCGAAGAATCCTTAATAGACTGTTCACACGTCTGCAGTAGATTCCGAGCCTTTTCTTCATTAAACAGATAACTCTAATCATCATCATAATCACTATCTCATACAGTCTCAGAACGAATACTGTACATAGCAGCTGCTTGCATATAGGCTACAATTCGACTGTTGAGATCCAAAGAACGAACTGTATCAGACTCCGTCAATAACCTTGCAAACTTGAGAACATCTTCCTTAGGTAGATTCTTCACATTCAATAACGCATTCATCACTGTCCAATAACAACTAGGACGATTGCTGCCTTCGATTCTTTCCATTGCTGTAACCATCTTTCTCTCATTATTCCATCTCATTGCTACCTCATTCAATATATCCCGTGCTTGGTCCTGGTACTTGAGCGAATCTGCTAATAGAACCGCATCTGAAGAAGCCACCATCGCATAACGCACATGGATCTTACGAAGACTGCTCAGTAGAGTTCTCAGAGCCGTGAACAATGAATCAGGCGCTCCCTTGCTTCCAACACGAATCATCACATAGAAGATGGACATTAGAGGAATGTAGCGATTCAGTGAAGTACTTCCACTCCCCACAGCCTCCACAAGTTTGGACAAAAACTAGATGAAAAATGAAATCCAATTTTACCTCAATATTTTCTTCAATTCCTGATAACTGAATCAGCTGAATGCATCGAGCCATCAAATACTGTCCAGAGACATCCTCTCGCACATATAACACCTGTAATACGTCCATCACCGATTGGGCTTGCTCCGGAGTGGTAAGCATAATATGCTCATTGAGACACAGCTGACCAAAAGCAGTTGCCACAGAAACAGTCTCTTCTAGCGGAACAGCATGAAGCAACTAAGGATCAAGGAAACAGTGAGAGACTACAGCAAGATAGGAAGGAGTGCTGAGTAGACGCAGACCAAACAGCTTAATTGGTTGCATCAGCAGGTCCATAAACTCAGTGATACATCTACAAATCACCTCTTATTCTATCTCTCACTCCACAGTGTTGATAACAATATTCTGGAGATAATCAACTGTCAGCTGATACAAAGTGGATAGTTGATCATAGCAATCCTTCTTATTCTTCAAGACAAATGAGAGGAAACAATTCTCCACACATAATAAGGAACTCAGAGGAAGATCTGTATCCTTCTATAGATCAAAATAGACCTTCACTTAGACCTCATGCAAGGTACGAATGAACTCAAATACGGCATTCACAAGAGACTGGAAGACTTCAGAAGAGACTTCTTCTCCACCTTGAATACGTTGAAGAAGACTTGAGAAGAGTTCCTCTAGAGATGATTAATCCCAAGGACTCGGACTGATATTAACAGTTCTGTCAAGATGGCATAGACAAACCAGGGTATGAGAAAGCCCTGCTAGTTGGAAATCATCCGGGAACACTTGAATGATTGACTCCATAAGGTATTGTTGGGCAATCGCATCATTACAACTAATAATCTCGTTGACAACAGATGGCAGGATACGCTATATAAGATTCCATTAATACTATATACAGTCTTGTAGTACTCTGAATCGATGCCATCGAGTTGAGATAGACAGTCGAAATTACTTCCCACGAGTACCTTCAAATCCTTTCGTTCGGCTTCCCGCTGTTCCTTGTTACGAGCCTTTCCAGTCTGCATTCGTATCCACAGACGATTCATCTCCACAAAATTGCGCAAAATACAATCCACACTATCGTTGATGTCACCTCCGTCCTCCCTAGAGCTCAGCCTCAAGAACCATTTGTACGTTTCATAACGACAACCAGGATAGGGGAATTTATCCTTCATCTCTCGAATGAAATAATTACGAAGGAATAAACCACGCATTGGATGCTGGATACCCTTGCACATCTCTAAAGTATCATAAATGATACGCTTGGCAGGAATCAATTTCATACGGATACAACAACTTCCAACTAAGATCATGAGGTACAATCTGGGAACAAAGGCAGCTGTATACTGAACTTGCTCATAAAGCTCTTCACCGCTTATTCCTTCGGAGAGTTTCTGACAGATATAACTCTCCACACTAATTAGCTGGTCACAAACAGTGATCCGTAGTTGTTAAGTAAATCAATCAACTAAGCACTCAAGGATATAAACTTCATAATAATCTTTGGGACTCAAAGCACTGCTTCGAAGCTCAAACAATAATGACTTCGTGGCTTCTAACACATCATCCAATTCGTCCTCATCCTAATCCCTAATATGCCACACCATAAGATACAATGTTTTTATTCAGTACATAACTGTATTGCTTAATATTGGCCAGAGCCTCGACCTAACAAATCAGAGATATTCTAATATGGATACAAGATTCTCTGTTGATACGTCTGTGGTCGAATTCATTATAATTCTATTGTTTCAGAGTGTTGAAGACATTCCAGAAAACAGGGAGATTTCAGCACCCAAATGGCTTCGAAAAGTGGAATATGGGTTTGATCGTCAAAGAGGAATCTAGCATGAATTCGAATGATCTCGAACCGATTCTGATCGCCTTTCAGAATATGCGATCCAATGATAACACCACAATGAAGGCTGCAGAAGCGAATCTGCTGGAATTCATGCGTCATCCCGTTTGCATTAGTTCTTTCCTTTATATTCTATTGAACTGTGATGATCCGGTTGTAAGAACTGGAAGAGGCGTGATGTGATGTTCTAGCATCGTCAAATGGCAGCTCTCTTTTTGCGTCGTGTTATTTCAATTTATTGGAATGAAATTGATGAAGCGTCAAAGGAACAAAGTAGGGAGTGGGTGAATTCGTTCACAGAATTAGTAAAGTCACAAATACTACTTGCTTTACAGAGAGAACCATTTAACCTGGCTCGTCGTGCAATCTGTGGAGTAGTCAGCAAGTTAGCGAGTATGGAACTAGCTGCTAACAGGTGGCAAGAGATTTTAGTTGCAATGAATAATGTGCGAATACTTCGTTGTAGTTATCAGTAGTTCTTATCAAGCTCACAGCCGTCCGATCGTGAATTAGGTTTGCTTCTCTTATATTCTCTTCACGAGATTGTGAGCAAATATGTCACAACGGAGAATCTACTCAGTGTACTCCAAAATGGGCTTCGTGATACAGATCCTTCAGTAGGAAGTCAGCTGAGCTCCTGAGTGTAGGTTCGGTCAATGGCTATAAAGGCTTCATGTGATGTGATCACATCTCAAATCGACACGCCTTCTATCACTCAACTTACGCCCGTTCTTCCTGATCTGCTTCAAATTCTCGCTGTTGCTCTTCATGATTACGATTCAGAGATCGCTGTTCGTATCTTCGGTTTGTTTGAGGACTGTACAGTGAGTAGTACTCCCTTCTTGCAGACTTCTCTTCGTGATATCCTGAATGCTTGTTGTACAGTGAGTGTGATGACATCTTGTTACTTCTAGACCATTCAGAATACTGAAATTCCTGATATTATTCGTCGTGCAGCCTGTTCTTGCTTAACAAGTCAAGTGGATAAGTTCTATCATCTGATCTTTGAAATGGTCGTATTGTGTGTGTCTATTGATGAGTAGAATCTTGTAGCTGATCTCATCCAAGTCGTTGTAATACATCTCAGTGATGACTCCAATCCAGTAAGGGATAGCCAACTCAGTGATCAGTAGGATGCTGAAGATGACTTTGGCACCTTCTGTAAACTCGCGGAAACTACACTTGATACTATCGCTTCTCACTTCTCGAAAGAGTCGGGCTAGCCAGAGAGACTAATGTCTAGACAAGTGCTATCAACAGTAATGAATCTGGTCATGCCTTTCTTCACCTCATCCAACTGGATGGAACGTCGTACTGCTGCTGCTGCTTTGTTTGTTCTTGTGGAGTCGTGCAATGAAGAAATGTCCAAAAGTATCTCCGATTTTTGCAATGCTATGCGAGGATTACTTCATGACTCCTGCCATGCTGTGAGTCGTAAGGCTTCTTTCTTCTTCAGTGAGATTTGTGATTATCTAGAAGAGCAAGTTCTTCAGGAATGTGATTGGCTGATGAGTGATATTAGCGAGGTAATGTTGGAAGAGATGTATCATGTAGCTAATTCATTCGAAGGATTGGTGGAATGTAGAGAATGGATTAACAGTGCTGGAGAGTGCTTCACTGACATATGGTGAGATGAATCCTCAGGGACTGATGGAGATTGTGGTAGGAGTGGATCGAGTAACTAAAAGCTAGCCAATTCTGTTGGGCTTGTTGAATCAAGAAGGTACTCCTATCGATATTCAGATGATGAGTATTTCGTGTATGTCCTGTGTCGTGATGAAAGCAGATGAGTTGTTTGTTCCATTTGCAGTATTTATGAGATTACTTTCTGAATTCTAGGATCAAGCTATTGTGCTGTGTCGAAAAGTGTTACATACACGAGATGAAGCTCTTCTCACTCTGCGGAGTCGAGCTCTCGAACTCGTTGGAAAGGTGATCAAGCATGTTGGCTTTGATTATCTTCAAGACAATGTGAATCCTATTCTGGAGGATGTGGTAATTGTATGTAGTGATGACTTGTCCTTCTGTCTAGTTGATGGGTGATGGTGAAGACAATTTTGCTAAGACAGTGTTCGACTTCATTGAGATTCTTGCCGAAGATGTGAAACCATCCCTGAATCGTTATGCGAGTGTTATGCAATTACTGAACGGGTATATGCCTATGATCATTGAGTTGGTAGAGAGTGATCGAGGTAGGAGAAGGACGTATCTGTCACATAGATGTCTTCTATCGACGTCGTGGAACTGCCGCTGATGAATTTGGAAAACTCGGAAACGAATTTGGAACTGACGAAGACACAGCTGCTGCCGTGTTGGTATCTCGTAGTGCTGATGTGAGGAAGAAGGCATCTGCCATTGATGCTATGATGAGTATCTGCAAGGTACTGATGATTGTTGGGATTCAGCGATAGAATGTGACTGCTCTCTGTGATGCTTACTATGAAAGTGTGATTAATTGTCTACTGGAAGCCACTACTCACATGCATGAATTGATTCGTACAAAAGCTGTTTAGTGTTCGTAATGCCCCTTATTTATAGTATCAAGGACTCTCTACAATGCTGAATATCGTATATGAATATGAGAATGAAGTGGAATGGGAGGATGGTGAATATGATTATGTGAGAATTGTCTAGAGATATCATGAATAGACCTACTCAGAGACAACGGTCTCGTTGATTGAGAATTACATGCCTGTGATCTTCGCTGCTCTTCCAGAAGAAACAGAACCAGAAGTAGAACTAAAGATCTTGGAATTGTTTGATGTAGGGCTGGTCATAGGAGTTAAGAGTAGGATATGGTAGATACCTTAGGTCCTTCCTTCCTTCTTGATTTCATGCCAACTACTATGGAGTTGATTACTCTTCTGGTGGAACAGAGAGTAGTAATTGAAGCAGTTTATAATCTAGTCTAAAGCACAAGCATCATATCGACTACAACATACGGTATTGGAGGGAGTAGAATCAGCCAATTCGTACCCTATTGCTACTTCGGCATTGGAGTTGCTGGCATCGATTGTCCGTGTTATGGGACACAATCCCTCCTTCCTGGATAAGTATCGAATCATCTGGGAGAAGTGTGTTCCTTTCATCAATCGTTGGACAATACCTTCGGATGTGACGAGCTGTTACACTTTGGCTGAGTCTCTCTTGGAGACGTATCAGACAGATGCAGTATTTGTGGTGAATGGAATCATCGATATGCTGCCTGTCACTGCTGGTTATCGAAATGAATATAGTCGAGCAAATTCCTTTTATTTGATTGGATTATTGTTCGATCTCTTTCCTAGCCAAATGGAGAGTGATCTCGTCAAGTTTTCTTCCTTGCTCCGAGAAGGGTTGAATGGCCTGATGGGTGATGTAATAATGAGAAAGAATGATGATATGATAGAAAGGACGAGCCTCTGACAATGCAGTATGTGCCTTGATTCATATGGACATGGCATATGGCGGTCAATTTACAGAAGAAGTTTTAACGTGTGTTTTAGAACACTTACCCTTAAAGTGTGATACCTATGATCAGGATTATGTGCTTTCATGGTTATGTGATATTTATAGCAAGAAGGAAATGTTATATATCTCCCATCTACCTCAGATTGTCAAATGTTTTACTGCTTGGTTAGATGAATCAATGGATTTGAGTGATCAGTGTGTTGTATGGATGAGTTGGGTAGTAAATGAATAGCAAACAATAGTATCACAGTTAGTTCACTTTCAAATGAATCAGCCTGGAGCCTGGAATGCCGCAGTCGCGATGTTGAGTGAGGAAGAAAGGAAAGTCATCCTTCATTATACTATGAACTATGATGTTTGTTGGATTACGTATGGGAGACTGCAGTACGGAGAGATGAATACTTTTCTTTAACTGCAAAGAAGTATGAGCTGGAAGAAAAATCTATTCGTGACGACTGTCACAGGAATATGCCTTGTCTATGGACTATACCTCCAAGAGAAGATGATCACTAAACGAAGAGTATGATTAAAATGGGTATGAATTTATTAGATAGGTTGAGAGAGAAAGATATATCGAGTCAGAAGTGAAGAGGCGAACGGAAATAGATCAGGAGAAATCCAAAGTTGAATCATATGTTTGTTAGTACTTGCTAACCACAAAAATACACTCTATTCCTTCAATCTATGTCCCGTTATTAAGATAGAGAAATTGAAAATATTATTGGAATAGTTATAATATGGCTATATTTCGCCTTTCTCGCTTTTTTCCAAATTCTTGACTATTTAGAATGAGTCAGACAGTCTCAGAAATCAGAATTAATGGAGAGGCTGCAAACAAAGCACTAGAGTCACTCCGACGACATGCAGAAAAACCTAGAAAGAATAAGAGTGAAAGTGATATTCTTGGAGGTGATATAATTCATCTGGTCATCGGAGTCAAGCATGTCAAGAAAGAGTGGGGAAATGATGTGATACATTGCGATTTAATTCATTCTCTGGATGAGAGAGATTCTGGAATTGAGAATGTATTTATTACAAAGGGAGATACGGCTCCCTGGGCAAGCAAATTGCAGTCAGTGGGTCATATTTCTACAGTAGTTATGATTGGAACTAGTTATTAATAGTATATGTCATTCGAGCAGATGAAAAAGCAGATCGAGTCAAAGGAAGGAAAAGCTAAGTTCCTAAAGACATTTCGCTATATTCTATGTGACAACCGGCTACGGCGAGGAATGGCACATCTCTTTGGTGATCCCTTATTGAAAAAGAGGAAGATTGTTCCCGTTCGTGTCTTTCAAAACGATTTAGAGTCTATACTGAATAACATCAAGATTCAGTTGAGTGCTACACATGTCATTTTCTCTGGAACATGCTTGTAAGGGGAGGACTTAGTGCTGAAGTTTAGGGATCTTAAGATTGCTCGAACTAAGATGACAAATCAGGAAATCATCGAAAACTACAATGCAACAATGGTAACTCTTCTTCACTGGCTGAAACCTGAGGATGTATTGTCAATGGCATTGAAAGTTAACCTGTTTGCTAATGATGAGATGTAGACAGATTATAGCGTGAGTTTCCCGATCTATCAGGTGGATACCGTGATTCATAAGGCTCCCTATGTACGAGAACTGACGTTAGAAGAAAAGAGAAAGCTGAAGTATAAAGAGAAGCGTTTGAAGAAGGTGAACACAGGACGTGTGAAGAAGGAAGTAGTTCCCAAAATCAAACCAAAGAAGCCATTGTACTCTGTTTGTTGACAGATTCTTTTCTCTGTAAGATTACTTTGGTGTCACTTGATTGAATGGAAGATAGACATCACGAATGTGAGTTGTATACAGTAGGATATGGTTGTAGATAGTGAGGTGATAGAAGGATGATGAAATCCCCATGGCTGTCCACTGTAGCTGCTGTTTTAAACGCTGTTTTATTGAAAACAACAAATGCGGCCATTGTGGAGTTCGATACAACAAAGATGGAAAACTCTATTTAGCCGTGTATGGATACCCCTGTAGTGTTTGTATTGATCCTGTGGAGAAGAAACCCTTGTACCATTTCCTTCCGAATACACATATTCTTTCAATTGGTACGGTTGGATGTAACTTCAACTGTACATTCTGCCAAAATTGGGATATTTCCCAAGCAGTGAAGCCACTCGAGTCTTCAGTGAATGAAGCAATCAAGGAAGGATCGGGTGATATCGAAGATCTTGCTGAGCAGATTCAAGTAATGTCAAGATACTATTCTCCTGAATATCTTGTCCAATTGGCTATTCAGCGTCATTGTAAGAGTATTGCATTTACTTATAATGAACCAACGATTTGGGGTGAATACGCCCATGACATAGCAAAATTGGCACATGAAAAGGGATTGAAGACTGTATATGTAACAAATGGCTGTATGACCGAAGAACATCTAAACTACATTCAGCCATATATTGATGCTATGAATATTGATCTCAAAGCCTGGAATCCAAAGTTTTACCGTAAGATTTGTAATGGTAATGTTGAAAGTGTAAAAGAGACAATTCAGCGAGCTGTTGATATGGGATTCTGGATTGAAGTAACGACCTTGATCATTCCAGGAGAAAATGATTCTAATGAAGAATTGAAATCAATTGCAGAGTTTATTGCTCATGTGAAATCAACAATTCCGTGGCATATTTCTGCTTTCCATCCTGATTATGAAATGATGGATAAGGAACGAACTCCTAGCACAACACTAAAACGTGCATATCGTATTGGAAAAGAAGCAGGACTGAAAAACATCTATGTTGGTAATGTACATTCGGCAGGAGATGAGGATACATATTGTCCAGCTTGTGGCGAAAGATTAGTGCAGAGAGATTGGTACAATGTAAAGGTGGTTGGAAAGAGTGTATTCGATGGAGTGTGCTATAAGTGTGGTACAGAACTGGAAGGAGTATGGGAAAAGTGAATAGTGTAATGATGTTCATTAAAAACAAACAAATAACTAAAATACAGGGTGAGAAGGTGCTTGGAGTAATCGTCCAGAAGTAGACCTAACGATTCGGTCCATCACCGAAGGAGCTAAATCATCATCCACACCGGATAAATCCGGAAGGAGAATCATTCTAACCCCTGGGATACTTTCAGCATTTCGAAGTACACTGTAGATGTTCCGCATCGCTTCTGCTACATTTCCACTAGATTAGACTGAATTAAAATGAATACGTTTCTGAAATTGACAGGTAGTGTAGACAATATGGTCTGTACGCTTCTAAAATACCATTGAAATCAAGAAGTACAGTCTGGTGAATACATTCCCGAAGAATTGATGGCAATGATACATCATCACGCAATTGGACCTACATATAAAGTCCGAAAAGAGACTGAACAAGAAATGCGTCACACCTTGGTGCATAATGTGTAATTAACTGTCCTGGAGCCACTTGTGCTTCTTCCATCTTCATTGCTACATGTTTTACTGGTTCAGATACACTCATTTCAATTCCTTCTTTCTTTAGACAATGGAGAATTGCATGGTCTGTTACTCCACCTCTTCGGAACAAAATAATCTAATCATTACGACCAAATCCTACAAGTACCTTATGATTCTCGTAGTCAATTCCAATCACAGTGCTCTCAATTCCTACTTGACAGACTCTACCATAAAGACCCATCTCCACTCATACACCTCTCCTCCGTCAATAATCTGAACTGGCCAATCGTGGAGATCCGAATACACATGCTCAGCACGAGTAGGAGAAATGTGACCAAATTTGTTAGCAGAAGGTGCAGCTATTGGAAGACCCGACTAGATCAAAAGAAAGGAAGAAGGCATACCACACGGAGGAGTTCACGAGCTAATTCTTGGTTAGGACACCGGAATCCCACTTTTCCTGTTCCTGCAGATACTACTATTAAGGGAAACAATAATATATACGCTCTTTTGGGAGGATATCCTTTGCTTTCATTACAATTGTCAGTGGACCTGGCCAAAATGCCTTTGCCAAGTGATGAAAGATTTTGCGTTCCTAGAACTCATATATACGTATCAGTGCTACTTCCTCTCCTATGTCCACATACTTATCTGCCTCCTCCGAAGACAATACATGAACAATCACCGGATCTAACCATCAAATACATCTGCCAATTCGTATCATTAAATGGTCGATCTTTTGCCTTGAAGATGTCACAGACTGCCTCACGGTTCAATGCGTTGGCTCCCAATCCATACACTGTTTCTACTGATAAGTTAAATAGATGATTGAGTTCCTGTAGGAAAGGCAACAAGACCTCCATCACGAAGGACCTTGGCACAGAACTTGAAATTCTCGGATGTAGGTTTTAAAATCTGAGCTTTCATTGATTTGATGATTCCACTAAGCATTGACCCCCTAGATAGAGAGATCTGAAAAGACTTGGGTCACTAAAATAAGCTCTTTTTCTGCCAATTAGTTGTCTTTCCAGAAAACGAAAAGAAAGGAGTGAAGTACGCTCTATGAATGTTGGATGATCTCACAGAATGGCCAGAAAAGAAAAGGAACAAGAATACAGTGACTATTCCGGATCTTACTCTGGATACTCCTATAGTGACTACTCATATTCTGATTAGTATGTACAGCATCGAGATATAATGATTGTAGTTCCTATTCCTATTCGGACTCGGATTCTGATAGTAAGAAGAAGGAAGATAGGTAAGGTTATTAAAATTGTGAGACCTATAGAAAAAGGGAAGAACGAAAATCAAATCATAGAGAGTATTCGTTTGAATTGGTAGTAACAACTAGTCGAAGTCGGAAACGGTCGCATTCAAGGTCCCATTCACGGTATAGTTCTGCTTCTGTACATGAAGCATAGAAATCATATACCAGAACCAAAAAAGGTTGATACTGCTCCTCCTCAACCTGTTTTGATTACACCTGAGCCCAATACATCTCGAGCGGGAGGAGTCTATATTCCTCCATTCAAACTGGCTCGCATTCAACGCGATCCAAATGACAAATCGTCGCCTGAGTATCAGCGTCAAACCTGGGAGGCGCTGCGTAAATCGCTGAACGGTATCATCAACAAAGTGAATGTGGTGAACATTGGGAATATCATTCCCGAATTGTTCCAGGAGAATTTGGTTCGAGGTCGAGGTTTATTCTGTCGAGCAATTATGAAGGCCCAGCTGACCTCTCCAGGTTTTACCCATGTCTATGCTGCCCTTGTGGCTATTGTAAATACCAAACTACCTGAGGTGGGTGAGTTACTGTTGAAACGTGTTGTATTCCAGTTTAGAAGAGCCTTCAAGCGAAATGATAAGGTTGAAGTGAGGGTTGAAACTAATCAGTAGCTTGTGGCAGTATCGCTCGCTCGTTTCATCGCTCATTTAGTCAATCAGCAAGTTGCCAGCGAACTATTGGTCCTCCAGCTGATCTTCCTTCTTCTTGAACACCCCACAAGTGATAGTGTGGAGATTGCTGTAACAGTCACCAAGGAGTGTGGACAGTATCTCAGCGACGAGTGTAGCGAGGGTCTCAACCGTATCTGTTCTGGCTCACTCCTGACTTGTAGAAGTCTTTGATGCATTCCGTCACATTCTCCAGGAGGGAGAAATCGAAAAACGCACTCAGTATGTGATTGAGCAACTCTTTGCTGTACGTCGAACTCATTTTCAGGAGTATCCTCGTTTGGCTCCTGAATTGGATCTAGTAGAGGATGGAGACCAGATCACCCATCGGGTGGGTTTGGATGACAAAATCGACAAAGAAGAATATTTGGATGTGTTCCATGTGGAAGAGAAGTTTGAGGAGAATGAGGAAACATGGAAGAAGATTAAGAGCGCAATTCTAGGTGAGAGTGAGAGTGAAGAAGAAGATAGTGGAGAAGAGAGTGAGGAAGAAGAGCAAGAAGAAGAGAGTGAAGAAGGAGAGGACCTTGAGAAGAGTAAGATCTGAAAGCGGTTATCAGAAATAGATGTATTGATTGAGGACCAGACAGATCAAGATAAAACGAATTTGAACCGGACCGTAAGAATGCCCTTTCTTCCTAAGAACTAGATTTATCTTGTGATTACATCCTCTCTTGGCTTCGAGGAATGCACTCATAAACTCCTCAAACTGAATCTCCGCGAAGGACAAGAAGTAGATGTCTGTAACATGATTATCGAGACATGTAATAGAGACACTTGGATGAATCAATTCTTTCCGAATGTGGCTCAGAGATTGTGTATGATTGATCAGAAGTGGAGAGATGCATTCTCACAATGTTTCGTTGAACAGGTTATTTCTATTATGCATTGTTAAGTGTAGTTTGAGAAGATTCACCAACTTACCACTCTTCGTATCAAGATTAATGCAATGTTCTTTGCCTATCTCTTTTCTGTGGATTGTCTCCCATGGGAAGTACTTTCTATCATTCATCTGACTGAGAACGATACAACATCCTCTTCACGTATCTTCATCAAGGAATTGTATGGACAGTTATCTGTTGATTATTATAGACTACAGAAACTGTCAAATCAGATGGGATTGCAGAAATTAAATGAACGTTTCTTGGATCCAGAATTGAGATCACAGCTGATTGGCATGTTCCCGACGAGTAATAGCAATGACATCCGCTTTGCTATCAATTTCTACACGAGCATCGGTTTAGGAGGATTGACGTAAGGAATGATATAAGTGATGATAATATAGACATGAATTGAGAGAGACTCTGGCTCAACTGAAAGCGATGAAAAAGAGTGCACTGAATTGATTGTCTCATGTTTGAAAGCAAACACAATCTAAAGATACTACTTGACATAGTTTACTATAACCCGCTGACCTTTACGGACCAATTTGATATCCTGAGGACGGAATCTTAATATATTACGAACAGCTTCCTTCTTTTCCAATTCGGCCATTAATAAACTAGGATCCGTTATAGAGGCCATGTTATCATCTAAACGAATTGTTGTCTTTGTCTTACCATTCACTTGAATGATAGCAATTGTATCCTGCTTACGTTTCTCTTCTGGCCAGCACTGCTTAGCAAATATATCTGTCGCGTTAATACGATGTCCATCAATCAGTCGATTCCAACATTCTTCTGCCTTGAGAGGAGCGAATGGAGCAATGAAACGAATCACTGCCTTCACATACTGAAGATACTGTGATGAAAAAGGAGCTTCCAGCAGGGTATTCAGCATGATATTGATAGAAGACAAGACAGTATGAAATGAAAAGGCCTCCATATCGTGTTGAATCTTACTGTAAAATACATTGAGCTTTTCCACATCCAGTTTCACTTGTCTGTTTACCTGTACTGAATTTAAACAGATGGTACACACATCGTCAAGTTTCTCTAGGAGATGTACAGCAGGATTCATGATATGAGGAGTATATACAAATGCATTCTCAGCAGGACACTGCATCAACATTCCAATCCGAACGGCATCACTTCCATACTTTGATACAACTTCCACAGGATCCACACCATTATACTTGCTTTTGCTCATTTTCTCGTATTTCAAGTCCACATCTTCTCCTGCTTCCGTCTTCCATTGTGAGCCTTCTTTGTGTACTGCGGATGCAGGAAGGAAAGCTCCATTACTTCGTTGAACATACGTCTCACTTAAGACCATACCCTGAGTGAGAAGATGGTCAAATGGCTCAGGGGAAGGAACCAGGTCTTGTTGATTCAAGACACGTGCAATAAAGCGAGCAAACAGAAGGTGCATGATTGAATGTTCCGCGCCACCTACATAACTAAGGATAACAATCCGGTCAAGAATATACTAATCGACCTGCGGGAATGCTTTAAGTTGTGAAGGAGAAGCGAAGCACTGGGTGTTGTGAGGATCTAGATAGCGGTAGAAGTACCAAGAAGAATCCATAAAGGTATCCAGTGTATCACAGTCGCGTTCTGCTTGGTGACCACAATGAGGGCATAGAGTCTGTTTCCATGACGTGTAACCTAGGAATTATTCACTACGAATAGATTCTACGTCCAAGAGGAGATACAGTATCATCACCCGCCATCTTATTCGTTTCCTTAGCGCTCATGGGTGGAAGGCAAACAGGGAGATTTTCATAAGGAACAGGAACCACACCACAGTGAGGACAATGAATGGCTGGAACAGGTGCTCCCCAGTACCTCTGTCTAGATACCAACCAATCACGTAGTCGGTAGCGCGTTACAGCACGTCCCCAACCTCCATCGTTTGCTTCCTTCAGAATGGCATTTACAGCCTCCTTAACATGCATTCCATTAAAAGGTCCACTTAACTCCAAACGCTGTGTCTGTGGGTTGATTACACAATGACAAGAAAGACCATATTTGGAAGCAAATGCCTCATCACGCTTATCATGTGCAGGTACCCCCATTACTGCTCCTGCTCCATAGTCTGTAAGGACATAATTGCTGACGAACACATTTAAGGGTGAATGCGTGATGGGATGAATTGCATGGAGTGGGAGACAGTATCCTTCAACATTTCCAGTTCCAACAAGATAGGGATTCTTCTGAACACGATTCAACTATGTTCAAGTAATCAGAACATACGTACAAAGGATCGAAGAGATGCGTCTTTCTCCGCACATTCTAATGTCAAAGGATGAGATGGAGATAATCCTAAGAAGGACACACCCATAAGAGTTTCAGGATGTGTCGTGAAGACAGTCAAAGGTGAAGAACGTTCCTGTAAAGCAAAATTGATTTCAGCGCCTCGAGACTTTCCTATCCAGCGACGTTGTGCCGTTTTCACTTGTTGTGGCCAATGATCCAACTTGTCCAACCCCTGAAGCAATTCCTCGCTCATCTTCGTGGTTAAGACATACCATTGACGCAGTCTGCGTTTCTCCACCTCTGCTCCACTTCTCCATGACTTACCCTTGTCATCGACCTGTTCATTCGCTAGTACTGTCTTGTCAACAGGGTCCCAATTCACTAAACCATCTTTTTGAGCAACATATCCATTCTCCCAAAGCTTCAAAAATAGCCACTGTGTCCACTTGTAATAATCTGACTTAGAAGTACTATTTCATGAAACAAATTGTAGACAGCTCACTTGATCTCACTGTTCCAGTCAAAACGACAATTTAGACCATCAATCTGGGATCTCATCTCTGAGATATTCTTCTCAGTCCATTCAGCTGGGGGAATTCCCCTCTCCATTGCCGCATTTTCTGCAGGTAATCCAAAGGCATCCCATCCCATAGGATGCATAACCTACATTGAAAAACCTCCAACTGGATTACATTATATCCCTGCATTGCTTTAAAACGAGCTATACAGTCCGACATTGAGAAACTATATCATCACTAATCAAATGCATCCAACTTACACTCGAACATGACCCATATGAACTCTACCAGAAGGATACGGAAACATTGGAAGAATATACACATTCTTATTAGATGCTGTGCATTCTGTTGAAAAATGAACTATAGTGGCTCTCTTAAGAAGTGAACGGCTAGATGAGAGGATACGAAGCATCACAATGAAGGTATGTGATTTCTTATGAACTGAAGTGGGTTCTGAGAAGTGGAAAGTGAATAGATAGCCCTGTAGAAGTAATCTACATAGCGAGAAGCGTAAATCATGCAGTATTGTATCATAATGACACTTCAAGTGGTCGCTTAAGTGATAATTAAAGTATCTAGTCGAATAATTAGTTTCAACTCACATGTACCTATAAGAATAATCAATTTGAATTGTTCTCACATAATTGGAAAGAGTAATTAATTACTTCTATTTATTCGGTGAATCTATAATTCACTGCTATTATTTTTTCCTCCTGGAATCATCTACTATAATTAATTTCAATTAATCAAGTCATTAGTGTAATCACAAACAATTAATTTATTGACTTATGTTGACTGTATACGATTAAAAGCACGAGTTGCACAACCAAGCAAATCTACAATAATCACTTAGTCAACAATCACGAACATGTCTGAAGTTGAAGCAGATCTGGAATGGATAGAGATTGAAAAATACACTCAAGATCCTGTTTGCGTTGTTTGGATGTAGGAAGTGATGAATAAGTCACGACTGATTGAATAGCCGACTGCACATCTGGTGAAAACTGACATTCATCCAAAGCATAATTTCGGTCCCTGCATACCTGAGTAGGTAATCGATGCTGCTTCTGCAGGCAATCTGGACAGAACCAGTTGCCCTCGGGAATGGTCTTTAACGGGGGAGAAAGACAAAACGTGTGGTGCTCCCTGTTACATCCATCACAGATCAGTAGCTGGGACGCTAAATGTTTGTAATGGCAAGTGATACAACCACAGAAAGGACAATAGTCGTTCTCATCATTGCAATGAGTACAATAAACTACAACTCAGAAACTACGCACTAGCCAACCTTCTTCATAAGGAATTGGATTCATCGTTCCGAGTAACTGAGAAGAATCCTTTCCGAGAACGGAACGATTCTCATACTTCAAAGAAGACTTTTTGAACCCATCCGAAGCAGCCTTAGCCTGGAGATATGCAATGACTTGATTGTTGAATTCTCTCTGTCCTTCAGGATTTGTTCGATTGAGTTCTTCGTACTTCTGAATGTTGTGTTTGATGCATTTCTACATAAAACTGGAAGGATGATTTTACAATAAACTTCTCTCGCCAAATTGATTTATCAATGGCAGGACAGTAGTTGCGAATATGTGTGCGAATCCCTGACAATCCACAATACCCTGACTTCTCACAAAAGGGGCAGTCCATTATCGCATTCTGTGGATTGTTCTTATCCAGAGATGAGAGTAATGGAGCTGGTGATACAGAACCCGAGGAGAACGGGACAGGAGATACTGTAGCAACAGGAGGTGAAGGAGCAGGAGTAGGCGAGGATCCAGTAGGAGTCAGAGGTGTAGTCATCGCACTGTATGAATACACCACTGCTGATTGTGAGCTGCTTTTGTGTCGCAAATTGTAACAACTGGTATTCTCATCCGTATTATCGAAGGTACGGGTGGTCACTGAAGAAGTCGAATTTGCATGAATCACCGTCGGCCGTTCTTCTGTTCGTATGCGATGTGATTTGGTAGGTTCGATACCCTTCAGCTGCCCAATCTATATAACCAAGACACTTCCATACCTACAAAGTCTTTTAATGTCCGATTTGAAGGATGATAATCATCTGAAACCGTCGAGTAACCGCGTTCCGGATTTTCATCGCTTCCATACTACACATAAATGAGAAAGGGATATCAGACGGTTGAAGAAACGGCATTCGCAACCCTAAAGTGATTAATAATGATGGAGTATGCAGTAACTTCCTTATTGGAAATTGATGCTAATCGCTTTTCCAGTTGCACAAAAAAATCTTTGAAATGTTGTCTCCAGTCCTTGCTATGACGTTTTTGACAGTAACCACCTATGTGGGTACGAAGGCCATGAATACCTTTGAAACCACGTTGATGACAACATGGACACTCTAAAATAATCTAGCAATCAAATACAATAAAGAGAAACACAGTTGTAAGGCATGCTCCACATATACCCGTATTATCTTGATCAGTCCGAAATGAATCACAGTTTTCATGAAAAAATTGACGGCATTTAAGGCAAGTGAATAATGGGGGAGTATCAAGACCACAGATGGAACATTTGCCCACTTGTAGATTCGATTCATCTCCCATTGTCCTAATATGTCCTGAGTAAACAGTCTGTCGAGAACGTTTGGCAGTACTTATTGAGAGATCTCCTTCATCATTGCTATCATCATCTAATGATAAAATAAAGAGAATAGTGTGAACCAAAGGGCAAATGACGTTTGGTCATCAGAATATTGTTTGAAGCAAGTGTCGTTAAAGTGTTAATTCGTATTTTGAATGTGTTGTCAAATATATTGCAAGTGCTAGTTAAATCAAGTTTACGGTGAGTGTGATGAGAAGTGAAAAGGGTTGAAATGGAATTGGTATACTAGACTAAATGCGTTCATATGCACATAAAGTACAATCATCTACTTCAATCTTATTTCACTGAGAGGCCTATTTAACTCATGATAGAACTGCTTTGATAAATACAACCCCTTTAAAACAATAAATTGTTAATGAAAGCACATGCATTATTGTACGTATATGTCTTTATTAATCATAGACCCTCATCACTGTATTCACTAGTCTTTCCATTCATTTGTTTGCCTTTCTATCTAATAAGAGAGCCTTGTTTTGCCCTGTTTGCATTCTGCAGTCCTTTAGTTTTTTCATGCGATTAACAGGTTGATATTTGATTGTCAATGTCTTAGCTTTAGGATTGCTGTTTATATGTACATTTCTTTTTGTCAGTATGTGTCAAGGACGCATGGCAGTAGCAGCAGCGGTTTCTTTTTCTGTAAAGAAGTGCTTATTGCTGTAATGTATAGGAGACTGACTTTGGAGAAAGTGAGAGTCCCAATGAGTGGTCCCAATTTGAAAGTGATATCCCTGTAATATCTCAAAGGTACAAAAGGAAGATAAGACCGATCAATGAGAAACGGTTCTACTGCGGAATTAATATTGATTGTTCATCTCAGGTTCCTGTCAATAAGAAGCATAGCAAAGATTTCAGGATACGAAGGCTTTAGTTTGAAATCATAGGATTTCGGGCCTGTTTTTCATTGTGTGTTATTGTTTGCATTTTTTGTTATACAACAAAACGGAGTGAAGAACCGTATCGAAACCGGCTTCATTGATCCCTTATGTAAGTATGCTGACTTCTCTATTTGCATGTGATTTGGCCTTTTTTGTCACTCAAAACAGAATTAGTTCTAACTGAATATAGATGCAAGATAAATGAATGATAATCTAATTTCATGTAAATGTGCATCCGACTTGGTCATCCGACTGAAGATGTACTATCAAAAACTGAAACAGAATCCGTCAGTACGCAATGGTGAATATGTTGTATCAATAGATGGATACATGTGTGATTAATGAAGCGGTAGCATTAATGGTTGAGTTGTATGGAAGACCTGATTATGAGGATTGTCTGGGATATTCTTATTTAAATGCAATTCTTTTTCTTTTGATTCACGATAATGTGACTGCATGCACTAGTTTTGAACGTGATGTTATTCATCAACTTAAGGACTACCTGTTTGTGATTGTTAATCAGTCTGTTTGTCCATGTGTATGAGAGCTATTGGTTATTTTACCTTCTAGTTGGTGGATTCTAGTCTACGATTGTTAATGCTCTTGTATCTGGAAAATACGTTGAATACCAACGAGAAGAAACGTGTTGAGGAAATTTTAGAGTCCAAACAACAGATTAAACTCTCTTCTATTCTTCGACAAGGTCATTCACACCCATCTTTTCTTCTATGGATGACTCTCGTAGTCACTCTTTTGGCTGTAATATTGGCTCCCATATCTCTAGTTTATCGTATACTGCTGGTTATCATAGTTGTTGTTGCCTTCGCAATGTCCTACTATATCTATTTCTGTTCCTTTATCCGCCAGTTACAGCGTTCAATACCTGAAGGAACAATAGAAATATGTCCTGGAACCCATGTGAAGTTACCTGCACTCCTTGCAGAGACAACAGAGAAGTATCAACACTTCCTTATCACAAAGGATGTCCCTGCAAGGGTTCAAGTGGGCGAAGTAGTTCCAGATAAGTTACTTGATATTTAGAGAATTTTCAACAGTGGAGCAGAGGCAATACAGATCTTGTCAAGCGAGATTGAGGCAAAAGTGAAAAATGATATCACTTCAAGTACTAACCAGGTCCAGCAGCAACAGCTAGAAATTCCTGTCGATTCTGTAATGACTCCGATGGAGATTGAAATGAACAAAAGAATAAAAGATATTCAAGGCAAGCCATTTCCTGTTTCTGCGTCCCTTCGCAATGACTTGGTAGATATGATTCAGATTTTGGAGAAGAATGGCAAGAACCCAGAGTTGCTAAAGAAGACCAAAGAAGATCTTGCTTTCTTGGATACAGTTGTGATAAAACATGTAGTGAAATTGACTGTTATGTTAAAGTAAATCAGTGGATATATGAAACAAACAAGG